>JAOVYV010000029.1:6678425-6695857 GCA_025674545.1 Hassar affinis
GCTGGTCCAATTTAGCCATGAAACCTCCCACACTAAAATGACAGGTGTTTCAGTTTCATTGTCTAACCCCTGTAGATTTTGTTTTCTCATGCTACTTTTCTCTCTCTCTCTCTCTCTCTCTCTCTCTCTCTCTCTCTCTCTCTTTTTTTTTTTCTCAGCAAGCAGCTTTTATTTTAACAGCCCACAGAGCAGTCATGTATTCACTGAGATCAGGACATTGTTAGAGTTACAGTGCAGGTATGGCTGTACTGAGCTACAAAAACGCAGCTCAATGGAAAGTATTTTTGCGTGTGTGTGTGTGTCTGTGTATGGCCAAGCCTTTGTTTGTTTCCATCCTAGTTATTCATTTACACTGTGACGTCTACAGGGACTTGTTCCTGCGTTCTCACATGACTGGTTGCAAGTACCAGGAGCCTCCTTCACATTTCCTTTCATAGGTGCAAGTCTAAATCTTTAGCATTTATCAGTTGCGAGATAAATTTGGCAGGTCGCCCGGTTAACGCGACGTCTCCGCCCGGCTTTGTTCCTCCGAGTTAGCAAGAACTTAACAAGATCCAACTTAACATCCAGCTGGTCAGAATAAATGAACCGATCCGCTTTAGAGTTTTATTCCACAGCACTGTTGGATTCTTGAATCTGATTGGCTAGAAGGTGTTAACAGGAGGACCCTTTTAATACCTTATGGTTTCTGTAACGGCAACTAATACACGGGAAAATCAGCAATCAGACAGTCTACATAATGCAATGCTTTGTGTAGGAAGTGTTTAGTTATTATTGATGGACAGAGTCTTCGATGTCGGAGTCAGAAATTACATTCGGTAATTTTTCCACCATGAGAAAGACATCAGGTTCCACACCGTTAAATACAACTACTGTATAAATTGTTAAAGCATGACGTCCATCAATCAAGTGTAAATTGTTAAATTAAATCATAAATCATAAATTATAAACTTCTTTTACAAATTGGCCTCCTTGTCATTGAATACTTTCTTAAAAAATCTTTGCGTGAATTACAAAGTAATTTTCATTTTCATTGCCACAAACCGATCTGAGAAATTTTGTGAGCCAAAAAAATGACAGGTTTGATGAAATGTTGTGAACTTTGATCTGCAACATGGAGGACTTTTTTTTCTCCCCCCTTTCCCCTCCCCTTTTCAACTCCTGGTCACGGGTGGATGTGGCACCATCAGGACTTTTGAACTCATGGTCTCTGGGTGATAGGGCGAACTCTTTGCATCACTCAGGAGCCCCTCCTTGGCCACTCCTAATTGGCAAGAAGGCACTGCAGCTTATATTGCTATCTATTATGGTTAATCATTAGACATTTGCATTCATTCACTGGCTTGGCTGAGAGTTTTATTGAACGTACCTTACAGCTGCGACAAAAGATAAAAGATAACATTCTCACTTGACTGCTTTATCCTGGACATGATGGATCATGGGAGTACTAGGCGTGAGGTAGATATATTCTACTAGACCTGTTGCAGGGCACCACATGCATGCATGCACGCACACACACACACACGCATATGTACGTTCACACCTAAGGGCAAGTTATTTTGCCCAGTCCACTCTTCCATGTTTTCAGGAGGCGAAGAAACCAGAGAAGCCATAGATATAGACACAGGGAGAACATGCACAGAAATTCCACATAGCTCAGGATTGAACCAGAGACCCTGTAGCTGTGGGGTGCAGTGTGTAGCACTGCTGCTTCACAGCAAGGTCCTGGGTTTGATTACAAGGCAGGGCAGCCTGGGTCCCCACCCGAATGTCTGCAAGGGTTTCCTCCAGGGACTCGTGGTTTCCTCTCACAGTCCAGAAACGTGTATGTTAGGCAAATTGGAGATAGTAAGCACCCCCCCACCCCCTCTGTGACAAATGTGAAATGTTCCCCTCTCCTCTTATGAATGTTACCACTGTGTAAACATGTCATTAAACTCCTGAATAAATAAAATGATAAACATTCACTGGATACGCATAGATACAGTAGGACCATTGACATGGCTGACGTTAAAGGTGTATGTTCTTAATATTGCTTTTACAAATGTTTGTGTGTGTATATATAGTTTGCATTTTTAATGTTGCCTGGAACACTATTTTAGAGATGAGCAGCAAAACATGACAAGACAACCGAAATATACAGCTCATGAGACTTCTGTAAATCAACAGTTAACAGTGACTACTACTACTACACCTACTACTACTACTACTACTACTACTATTACTACCGCCACTACAGACCTTACAGGTTAGATGAACGTCACCCTGATTTAGTGATTTGGAGATGTAGCTGTAGATACTGCAGGACTTGTTCAGAAACTGGGAAAAATGTTGTCTCTGATGCTTATAACACAGCTGATAGAAATCATCCTTACATAATATCTTTTCCTGCCCACAACCTGTGTGATACCTGCACAAACCTGTATACACACTGGTATTGAGTCCGTGTGGGCAGTGTGTTGCATAAGTGTCCTTCCCGTTTTTTCTGCACGGTTTTCTCCGAGTCAGCACAGGTGTAACTTAATCTCCTCGAACACGGGACTGTTTGACGCGCGTCTCTGGCTCTGTTGTCCCTTCCGTTCTGAGTGTTGTGTAAAATGCATTGTGGGTTGTGTTACTTAATGAGGGCCCTTGCAGCAAGCATGTATATGTGTGTGTTAGTGTAGAGTGTAGAGTTTAAATCTAGGTGTTATTGCAGTGGTAGCCTATACCTTTTCGTTACGATGGGGGTAATCGGGAATATGAGATTCTTTTGTGTGTGTGTGTGCAGTGATTGTAGGTCATTATTTTGATCCAGATGTTTTCTACTGGCATGCTGGAAAAAAAGGCCTTTAATGAAAGCCAGGGATTGAGAGAGAGAGAGGGGGGGAGAGCGAGAGGGGGGGAGAGAGGGAGGGAGAGAGCAGATGGACATGTGGCTCTTTGTGTAAAGTTTTAAATCTACAGAAACGGCTCATATAACCACTCCGGAGTCTTCCTAGCCTTTTCCTGTCACACTGCTTGACGTGTTAAGGAAAAACTGTTAGTTTAGCAACTATACCTGCAATGAAAACCATACGGATATTAGGTTTATTTTCTGATGAACTAATAAAAGAGATTAAAATAATAAAAATAAATAATTTTAGGGCATTTCTTGTTGAAACATGCCGTCATATTGATTATGCTAATTACATTAGGATGCAGGATATCTAACTAGCTAACAGTGTGATTTTTGATACATAATGCAGTACGGTTACTTTCGTGTTCTCATTTATGAACGTATTTAAAGCGTTTTAATAGCAAAGTGTCCTTGAGAACTCAAAATCAAAAAGTGTTTCAGATTGTGTTTTTGTCTGTTTTTTAATGTATATGAATACAATAGTATATCTGGAAGGAAAAAAATTGGGCATTGGGCAGCATTCTCATTTTAATTGTGTAGTTCGTCACTTCTGAGATTAGTGTTTGTTCAGTTAAATGACCTGTATATGTCCTGCCACTGCAGGCTGCAAAACTAGGCTTAAATTGATGAGTTTCCCTGTAGGTGCTGTTACTGTGAGTGTGAGAGTGTGTACAGCTCTGGAATGACCGGCATGCTCTCTCTCTCCCGACTCGCGCCAAGTGGATCTGCAGTGAAACACTTGAGAAATTCAGTACCAGAGGCGCTGCAGTGTTCAGAATAGCGTAAAATGCTCACATTCGTTTGTTAAGTACACGATGGAAAAGATAGAACTACAGATAGTTTACTGGAATGTATGCATGATGTATGGTTTGTTTTTCCTGATCCCAATCAGCCCCCCAGAGATTTCATGGTTCAAATCCAGTATTTCACAATATCTTTATCAGCCTGCATTCCTGAGATGAGCATCATGGGAGAGGCATTCCAGTATCCGAACCAAGGGGATGATCATCCGCTAAACACGTTCACGATGAATTATTATTCTTTTGAAAATGCTTTATAGCATGTTGTAATAGTTGATATGACTTTTCATCAGCCCAGTTATACAGTTTATATTACAGTATTCATGCACTGTTTTTGAAGTGCCTGTTCTTTCGTTTCGGTTGTTTATAAGCGAATTAAGCCTTTTAGACTAAAGCTGGAGAGCTGAAATTTTGTGGAGATTGAGAATGATTTAAAAAAAAAGTGACCGGTCAATATGATACAAGATTTTATTTTCAAATGATAAAAGATCATATAGTAGTAATATATAGGCTAAACGAGACAAAGACTTCATGGCAATTGCATTTACACATAAAACATTCTCGTGTATTTATTACATAACATCTCCACCTGCTGTGTCAGTGTCTTCACCCAGAATCATTTGTGAAGCATGCTATTTTTTGCTAATCCAACATTAAGTCTAAAATGTACAGGAAAAAGCATTGCTGTTGCCTGTACAGACTAACACACATCGCTATGTCAGCTCCTAACCTCAGAGGACAGAACAGCTGAGGGGATAAACTTTATTTTTGATGGCAAGTTCCCAAAACCAATATAGTAAAAATATGTGCTTAAACATTATGTGCTTTTAAATCTGAGTCACTACAGTGCAGAATGTAGCAGGAATTTAAATAAATGAAATGAAGCATGAGCTTTCACAATTACTTAAAACTACTTACTAACGTAGGTCATTCGGTTCCTGTAAGTCTAAACACACTCCTCGGGCATCTAGCAGTGATTATAGCTTAACTATCGAGACTCAAATCAACTTGAGACTCCACATGGATAAAAAAAAAAACCCTTGGATATAAAAATAAATAAAACATTGTAAACATTATTGCACTTTTTATCTAGAAACAAGCAGTCTTAATGCATCCAAAATGGTGGAAAAGACAGCTGTACTGTTTCTTCCATGTGGTGTTTTGACGAGAGAGTTTTACAGGCGTTTCATTAGGACTCCAGGGAATTGTATTAACTTGTGGGAAAATCAGTATAATAGGTCCACTTTAAGCCATGTATATTTTTGCATACTTGATTTTTGGTACATCAGTCTGCTTATATTCCGTAGATTTGTGCTCATTTCAACAAAATCACAGACTTTCCCTTCAGCTGTAAATAAGAAGTATATGTATATGGAGCTGCTAGAGCCAGAGCCAGACCACCCTGTAGCCCCTCCATGATAGATTACCATTATTAGATACAGCCTTCTGCTGCTGGAGTATATTTTGGCAGAGGTGGCCTCGTGCCAATCTTTTTTTTTTAATTTTTTTTTTTTAATCTTTTTTCCATTTTACTGCAACTCCACAGCTCTGTTTTTATAGGACACAATAAACTATATAGATCTAGAAGATATAGAAGACTAGCCGTTACTTTGCATCCGTAACTGCTAGTGTTACATGTAAAGAATGGTCCTTATGATCCTTATGAGTCATCTTACAAGCTCTTTGGTGCATGCCGCTGTAGTTGTTTGTAGATCTTAAGTAACCTTATTATAAAGAATGTACTAGCAAAGTGAAGTACACCTGCGCTGGCTTAAGGATACACTGACGTGTTTGTGAGGTCATGTTTTTGTATGACTAGAGTACGTAAAGCTTTTTTAAGCCCGCCTTGTGGATTAACTTGTGAATAAAGTGTGACGTGTGTGTGTGTGTGTGTGTGTCTGTATGTCATGTGTGTCCTGTAGATTGTTTGTTCCCAGTCCCTGCTTTATTTGTGCCTCTACTTCTCCTGTATTTTATGCAGCCCAGATGAGGAATGTTTCAGGAGTTTGCCATTTTTCGATTTGACACAGATGTCTGGCTGACTGTGTGTGTGTGTGTGTGTGTGTGTGTGTGTGTGTGTGTGTGTGTGTGTGTGTGTGTGTGTGAGTGAGTATATGTATGTATGTATGTGTGTGTGTGTGTTTGTGTGTGTGTGTGTGTGTGTGTGTGTGTGTGTGAGGGACAGAGAGAGAGAATACTCAACCCACGTGGCTATGCGTGCCTGTCTTAACTTAATTATAAACCCAGCGGATGTATCACTTGAGTTACTTTTTCTTTGTCTGCATTTGGCTGTAGAGTTTCTACCCGCTCAGACATGTTGCTTGACTCCGGTCACCTACATACCGTCTTAACCTGCCTTACATTTGTCTAGTGCTTTGAAAAGTCCTATCTGGATTTAATCAGTTGGCAAATTTTATGATGCAGCATACATACAGTCAAAGCGTGTGGATGTTAAATGTGTTAGGTGAGATACAAGTACTACCGAAATACCAATCCTCTAATGTAGGAGTGCTACAAACACAACCCGTCATAATGCATTCTGGGTGCACAGAGACATTGGAATATCAAGATTCTATCTTAACACTTTGGTAAATTAGTTAATGTTATAGGGTGTTAATTGCATCCTAGTGAACATGGTAAATGTGAGAGGTTTTAACCTGGATATAACTTACAGTACAGTGGACTACAATGAGATCAGGCCAAAAAAAAAACCTTGCATGATCAACCACAAACCAGAAGACATGCTTCTGTGTCTAAATACACACCAGCTGTTAAACATGCAGTAACGCAGTATATTGGAAAGCTTAAAATATAGCAGCTGATATATTGCACAGATCGCTTAAACTGTTATTTAAAAAAAGCAGTTGTTTAAAGAATTTGGACGATTTTCTGGCATGAGCTATTGCATAAAAGATTATTATTGAACTACACGTTCAGAAAGTTATGATCACTTTTATACCACCAATTATCCAATCCAACAATCACATGGCAGTAGCACAATGCATAAAATCATGATGATACAGGTCAAGAGCTTCATGAGAGAGATCTGATGAGAACTGCCAGACTGGTTTGAGCTGCCAGGAAGGCTACATTAACTCAAATAACCGCTCTTTATAACCGTGGTGATCAGAAAAGTATCAGCAGAAACCCATGTCATGTTCCAGTTCTGTCAGACACAAAGAGGAATCTGTGACTACAGTGAGCACAGGCTTACTGAAACTGGAGAGTTGAAGACTGGAAAAAGACCAGGTGATGTTTTGCATGATTTAATGTCATGCAATTGATTTGGATGATTTATGATTTTATGCTTTTGCTACATCTTTGGCTAAATGGATAATTGAATGAATGAGCAGGTGTTCCTATTAAACTGGCCGGAGAGTGTGTATATACACCTACTGAGGGACAAAGAGTTGGGTTGAGTGGTATGACAGGCTCATAATATCCTATTTGTGTATATCTCAGGTATTGTTGGTATGTTTTTAAGCACTTAATAACTATACTTATTATTTAAAAAAGCAGATACAATGGATCTGGCTTTGTGTCTGGTTCAGTTTAACAGGATTTGAACTCTTTTAAATATTACTTGTTACGTTTTGAATTGTAAATAAACTGAGAAGAGTCTGGCCATGACGGTTCTCTTTTTATGCTTTATCCAACAGTGCTGTGCCCCAAAACCACCAGCCTTCCAATTACAAGCCCACAAAGCTACTGTTTGCGTAGCATTTCCCTTTCTACCGAGAGACCACACAAACATTTCACCATGTGTACACAGGCCACTGTATACTGTTTAAAACTGTGTTGAGGAAAAAGGAAGAGAGCCTGAGAATCTGTTGAGGAAGAAGTATGGGACCGTGGACAGACTCATAACAGACATGCCTATTGCAGCAAACCACACACACAGAGACGAGCCATAGTTTCTTGAGCTAATTACTAACCTCGCTGTTTTAAATCTGTGCAGTTAAAGAGCGTCGAGTGACCCTAATGATGTGATCATTGTCCTTGTTAGTGAAATGAACCGTTGGTCTGGAGGGAGTACCACCTTCTTGTTTATGAGACTTTAATTGGGTCTCCCAGGATTTAGTCTGTAATATGAAAGCAGGCATGTGACAAAGGATAGCTGTGTTTTCATATGTTCTAGGTTTGCTGCAAAATGATAGTCAGGTATAGGTGTCCTCAAATTCTCAAAACACTTATAAAAAAAAAACCCCTAAGGATTATAAAACTGCACTGAATGGCCAAATGTTTGAGGACCATCACCCAACCATCACATCCATGTGTTCTTTTGAACATCTCATTCCAGAAAAACTGGTATGCGCCCTAACCTATGCAAATTACATAGCAAGGCCACCTATGCACATTGGTTGTGACTGCTGGTGTGTATATAAAGCGATAGACATCTATGGATGTGTCTAGATCTGTTTCTACTGTAAGAATGACAAGTTTATGGTTTAATAGTTGGAGCTTGTGAGATGGAGAATAACATTTCGGGGTTGGAGGAAAGTTGGATCTTCACATATGAGCATTTCAGTGGTGTACAGTAAAAAACCTCAAATATATGACAGCAGTGTTGCCGTAAAAAAGTCTCTGGGTGGATGAACTCTGACTCTGGGTAAACGTGAGCAGCGTCGGCGGGCATGAACCGTTTCACGTGATAGGCGTGCAACATCAGAATTCAATGCTGGGGCCTCAACAAACATCAGCGTGAGGACTGTGCAACGTTCCCTCCAAGATCCCGGGGGGACCTACTGAGGGTTAACCACTATCCCGTTTTTTCTGGTACTTCAGTGTATTCTCCCTTTGCTGTTATGATGTTCTCCAGTCTTGTAATTTGGAACATAAATTTTGGAGCATGGCTGCAGGCATTTGTCCTTTCCGCTACAAGAGCATTAGTGATGTAGGGTGAGGAGGCTTGGTGCACAGACTGCAATCCAATTCATCCTAAAAGGTGTTTAGTGGGGTCAGGGCCCCACCCAGGACACTCAGGATTGTTAATAAAACCTGTTGGGACATTAGGCTAGGCTATACATACTACGTTATCCATTTATTCTAGCTGACATGACATGGGTATTTATACTTCCCAGCATGACATGGGTAATGAATCATTTTAGGATTGCATCAGCATATTGAATCCAAATCAGATCTCATTGTGTAGTAACAAAGGGGTTTATAGTCTTACATAGCATATTCGTTTATTTGTGTTCAACACTGGAGGCTTGTTATGTCTGCGCATTTGTGTTGTCTGATTCCCCTCAGGGACTTCCACACTGCCGAGGCCCACACATGGAACAAATTTCAGGATGAATTACACCGAACAATAGATTCTCAGAATATTCTTTTTTTTATATTGTTAGTTTCAGTCTAATTAACTTTCTTTCACCCTTTCCTACATTCCTGTAGTTTTGTAAGGGCATGACATTCTCTCAGCTGCATATTTGTAAGATTAAATATGAACCCATTGAGGTTGGGTAATGGTTTAGGTTGGAGGGAGTCCAGTTAAATTGCTCTTAATCATTACATTTCATTGCATGAAATCAGGTTCTCCCTTAAACAATGCTGGCAAAATGTTCTTTGCAGTTGCTTTCTCAAGACACTGGTGGAATCCTGCTGATCTGACAGCACTGATGTGGTTTGGAAGCATTAGAATAGAAATTACCTGTGTATTTGTAATTTATTTCTGGAGTGGTTTATTATTTTATTTATTGCATAAAAGTTAACATTTTAAAATTGCAATTTGAGCAGTCTTTTCACATGCGCAAACATGTTAGCATGCCAGAGACATTTCCTTTATTTCACTTGCCGTAAACAAAATCTAAGCCTCATCCTTTCCGCTCCACTGCTGAACCTCCGCTTCGTTTCCTTGCACTTCCTTTTCCCATCATCCTCAGCTTGTGTTGATTCCAGCCACAGTGAGGATCAAATAGTGCAGTGTTGTGATCTTACCCTGCTACAGAGACCACGAGTTAAGCCGATTACTCGTTACAGATGTGCCTGTGAGCTCTGTGCTATAAAGAAACCAGGTGGGTCTTTGCTACCTCCTGACAGGAAGGGAAAAGAAAGTACTTTTTTTTTTTTTTTTGGTATGTCTGTGCGACTGCCTTTGAGTTTTTAAGTTCACAGGTGGAGGTTTGTGCCAGGTGTCCTACTAAATGCTGTGCTGGTGGGTCTATAAAACCATCACAATTTCCTTTTCCTTGCAACTCATTAAACCATGTGCATCGACCTGAAGTTAAGAGGGGTTGCATTTTTCAAGCGTTATGTAAAATATGTCTGTGCTTCAATTTTAGCACTTTCAGAAATCAGTAATTGAAGATAATAGATGCTTAGATTCAGACCTCACTCTGCCTAATAAACATAACAAAAAGCTCTTTAAGGCTCTGCAGCTGCCAGAGGCCTTCCTAATTAATGTAGGTTTATGACAGAATGTGTCAAAGTTCGAAAAAGAGTGCAGCTGATTGAGTACGAGTTTCATCATGAAGTGGCTGACTGCACAAATGCCGTTGCATTGTCTGTGATGGTATGTTGGTATGACAGGGTAAACTACATTTGGCCAACATTCATTTTGCTGTAATGTGGTTATACTAAATGTAACTATTCAAATTAATCAAATCAGTGTTGAGAATTTAAAATGCATGTGCTGCAAGTGTAAGGAGAAGTGATGCAGCTGCTGGAACTGCTGTTAAAATATCTTATGATCTACTATAGTTGATTTTAAAATTTGCATACCACAAGAAGGAAAGCTTTTCAAAATACACTGAAGTGCCATAAAAACTGGTATACCAGTTAATACTGGGTAGGTCTCCCACAAAATCTTGGAGGGAATGTGTCCTTTCACAGTCCTCATGCTGATGTTTATGGATGCCCCATCACTGAATTCGATGTTACTTGAGTCAGTGCCAACCAACGCAGGTCACATTCACCCAGAGTCTTTTTATGGCCACATTACTGTAGTAAGTTTGAGGTTTTGCCAGAATTCCCGGTCACAGTCACGGTACACCCTTGAAACACTAATACGGGAAAATCCAAACTTTGCTTCAACCTCGGAAATGTCCCATCTCGCATTGAAAATCTCAAAATCGTGATAATTCTGATGGCAGAAACAGCTCTAGAAGCTTCCATATATGTCTATCACTTTATATACGCTCTTTAGTAAAGTTTCCTTACTTTTTGTGCTCTGTTTGGATATATTTTCCATTTTCCTCTAAGAGTTCATGAGGGATTTTATGTCGCTGCAGGCATTCATGTTTTTTTAATTAGTATTAATGAATAAAAATAATCTTCCGATCATAAAAACAAACCTTGTCCTGTTTGCATGAGCCTGTGCCCACTCAAGCTTCAGATTCTTGTTCTTGGCTGACAGGACTGGAACCTGACGCAGGCTTTTGGTGTTGCAGCCCATCTGCCTTGAAGTTCGGTGTGGTGTTTGCACTGAGATGCTTTTCTGTTCACGACACTTGTAAAGAGTGGTTAATTGAGTTACTGTAGACCTCCTGTTGGCTAGAATCTGTCTGTCCTTTCTCCTTTGCCCAATTCCGTCATCAACAAAGCATTTCCTGCTCTTCACTGAATGCCTTTTGTTTTTCTGAATTTTTTTTTAAAGGCTTTATTCACAGGGTTAAATCATTTCCTTAAAAGCTGAAATGAGGTGTCAATTGTCTGGTCTGGAATCTCAGTGTCTGGTTCTCCTCCTGCATCATGATAAGCGTGCGGTGTGGTGGTGTGGCGGTGTGGCTTAGGACCAGCTTTGGTCAGGGTTATGTGCGCTTGGACGACTGTCGAGATAGTCTGACATGTTAGCAGATAACAGTGGCAGATGCCATGGCGTGATGCCCACTGGAATGAAGAGTGGCTTAGGCTTTTCAAAACAAGGACAAGGGACAAGCTGTTGCATGAGCCTCCTGGTGTCGTTTACACAACGTGGACACTAATGATTTGCAAGCGCACTTTCCTAGGGATGATTTAGTAAGACTCGGATCTTCTTACAGATCCAGTTTACAGATACGGTGGTGCTCTAAAAACGATTGAGAGATAAGTTGGGGAGTCATTAGAATTAGTAGGAAATGTAAGAACACAGAGTAAACACTGAGAAACATGCAGTTGGAGGGAACATCGAGATGTGGAGATATGTGTGTGGGAATGAAACAGGAAGTAAAGGACATGCTGACCTACATTCATCATTAAAGCACTGCAGTGACGGGAGGATGGAGAGAAAGAGGGAATAAAAGATCAGAGTAATGGATGATGTTCTTTTTATCCCTTTAATGAGCCTTGAAAGCCTGCACTTATACTGACATTAGCTTTTTACATGTGACTGAGCGAAGATTTTGATCTGGAGGACAATCCAGCAGTGGAAAAATCACTGTATCATAAATACAGATCACTTCATTTAAAGCCAGGGATGTTTGTTTTTATAAATGCTTTCCATATGTGGGTTCAACAAGAAAAAAAAAATGTACCATTCTCATCGACATTCGAAGTTAGATACATAGATCAGTCATAACACTAAAACCACCTCCTTGTACCTACACTCTCTCCATTTTATCAGCTTCACTGACCATACAGGTGCACTTTATACTTTTACAGATAGAGACTGTAGTCCATCTGTTTTTCTGCAGGTTTTATCCCCCTTTTATACTGTTCTTCAGTGGTCAGGACCCCCACAGAGCAGGTATTATTTGGGTGGTGGATGATTGTCAGCACTACAGTAACCCTGATGTGGTGGTGGTGTGTTAGTGTGTGTTGTGCTGGTAGGATTGGATCAGACACTACAGTGAGCTGAAGTTTCTAAACACTGTGTCATCTCATTCTCCACTCTGATAGACATACTGCATTTACATAGTTGCTCCACCTTGTAGATGTAAAGTCAGAGACAGTAGCTCATCTCTTGCTGCACAGATTGTGTTAGTCATCCTCTAAACAAGATGCTTCACACAGGACATTGTTGGCTGGATATTTTTGGTTGGTGGACTATTCTCAGTCCAGCAGTGACACTGAGGGGTTTAAAAACTTCAGCAGAACT
Organism: Hassar affinis; assembly: GCA_025674545.1. Taxonomy (NCBI): domain Eukaryota; kingdom Metazoa; phylum Chordata; class Actinopteri; order Siluriformes; family Doradidae; genus Hassar; species Hassar affinis. Next base: position 6,691,120 of record JAOVYV010000029.1, read on the forward strand.
GCTGTGTCTGATCCAATCATTTGGCTAATCAGTGTGTCGAAACATGGGAATGGGCAGCACACTGGAGCTTTTACTTGCTTGGCACTGCTAATGAATTTTAGCAGGTAAAAGAGAAAATTAAACATGAGTACAAATACAAAAATTCCAATAAAATTGGAACAGAGTTTTTAAAAATCTAGTTCAGGAAGTTGCTAGAATGTTTTTAAACACGTTGGAAGTGTTGCATTTGTTTTATTGCTTAATACCGTATGAAATCATTATTGGTTAATAGCTATTTAAATATGTTAAATGTTTATCATTTCACTGATGCCGATTTCAGTCTACAATCTAACTTTATTTTGGTAAGGTTTTGGTAGCAGACTTTCAGACAACAGATTGCAGTTGTTCTATGTATTGTCCAAAACGTTTAAGACTGTTTTCTTAAAACAGAGAGAGACACACAGTGACACACAGAGAGAGAGTGACACACAGAGAGAGAGTGACACACAGAGTGAGAGTGACACAGAGAGAGAGAGAGTGACACAGAGAGAGAGAGTGAGTGACACAGAGAGAGAGAGAGTGACACAGAGAGAGAGAGTGACACACAGAGAGACAGAGAGAGACAGAGAGAGAGAGAGAGAGAGAGAGAGTGAGAGACACACACAGACAGAGAGTGACACAGAGAGAGAGAGAGAGTGACACACAGAGAGAGAGAGACACACAGAGAGAGTGACAGTGACACACAGAGAGAGTGACAGTGACACACAGAGAGAGTGACAGTGACACACAGAGAGACACACAGAGAGAGTGACAGTGACACACAGAGAGAGAGACACACAGAGAGAGTGACAGTGACACACAGAGAGAGTGACAGTGACACACAGAGAGACACACAGAGAGAGTGACAGTGACACACAGAGAGAGAGACACACAGAGAAAGTGACAGTGACACACAGAGAGAGTGACAGAGAGAGAGTGAGACGCACAGAGAGAGAGAGAGAGACGCACACAGAGTGAGAGAGAGAGAGAGACGCACACAGAGAGTGACACAGAGAGAGAGAGAGTGACACGGAGAGAGAGAGTCACAGAGCGCTTTAGATGTGGCATGTTCTTTCCTGACTGGTGTTATACATTATGTGCATATTTTGTGCATCTGGAGGATTAAAAGCTGTATCCTCTAGAGGCTGCTAGGTCAGCCAAAAATCCATCCCGGGATGCATATTTGCTGCTTTGGAGCAGCACGGACACGTCTCTGAGCGTCTCTGAGCGTCTTTTCAAAATGTCTTGTTTTTATTTTCCCTTCAAATATTTCAGCTGGATCTTAAATCACTCCTCATGACCTACTTTGCCCAAAAATCCAGGAGATTCGACTTTTAGATGTTCAATTCAAACGATAACACTAGCGTTTGTAAGGAAATCACATTGAATATAGTTGCATTACAGACGGTATTTTAATTCGAGTCAGCTAGAGTATGTATAATCTGCTGCTGATGTCACATCATTTAGTTTTATATCGTTTACACTAACTGTTGTCATTTCTGAGATACAGCATGTCCGTCATTCAGGCATACATGTACACTTGGGCATTAAATCGGGTCAGGGCGTGATCAGGTTCAGGAGCATACTCAGTGACGGAGAGAGGTGTTCATTTTTATATACGAGCGTTTTATTCCTCGTATATCAGAACAATTTTCAACACTAGAAAACAGAACTGGATTTTTTATTTTTTACAGAACAGCATGTACATTTTATCCATTTATAGTTATCCCTGATGTTCTGTTACAGCTGCTAGAAACAGTCGTTCCTTCACCCCTCAACCTGCCTTTTCTTTCTCGTTTGGAATGCAAAAGGAAAGAAACAGCTTTGCCTTGCAGCTAAATCAAATACCGAGCTGTGTTGTAGTGGATGGACAGAATATAATAGGACTATATAGTGATATGAGTAGAATTGAATAGAATGCTAGAGCTGAAGTATGCGAGTAGCTCTTATTTTAGTGTTGAATGTGTGTAAGGTTGGCGATGATTCTGATTCATTCTCTCTTTCATGTTCTGTTCTCTGACAGGCAAGAGGTGCAGGAGAACTGTGTTCGCTGGCGAAAGAAGTTCTCCTTCGTGTGCAAGATGAGCGCCAATCCTACGACAGGGGTGCTGGACCCCTGCATCTGCCGAGTATCCGTACGAAAGGTAGGTTAATGTCCTGTCACATGTTATAGTCAAATACACACTGTAGATTAGTACTGCCTTCTGCTTGTGTAATGTGTCAGAGTCTGATGTTTCTTTTGCTTTATGCACTCTATGAACTGTGTCCTCACTATCCGTTACCATGGCAACAGTTGACCGATTGCATAACCCATTCTATCTCTCGCTTCTCCATCTGTCTCTGTCTGTCTGTCTGTACAGGAACTGAAGGGCGGAAAGTCTTTCTCAAAGGTACGAGTTTGACATTCTATCCAAGTTGGCACAGTCTTTTGATAATCAGAAAGTTTTTCCTATCTATTCAGTTAAATAGTGTAACTTCACTTTACCCATTTTTATTCTACAAAAACATGGATTCCTTTTACATTGGGTAATAATATAATCCTGTATTTATTGAAATATTAAACATTAATAAACACAAAACAAACAAACAAACGTCACAGCAAGCAAGCAGGCAGCCACCATCATGTTGTGCTGTTGTATGTCTAAACAGTTTGAGTCTTGCTTTCGTTTGCTGTAACTTTGGTGAGAAAGCAGAGAGCGGAAATCCAGAGTGCACCGTGTGATTGGTCAGACTGTGTTCAATATATGATTGGAGGGATTGTAATGGATTTATTGGACCATAAAAATTACATTAGAAGATTTATTAACTTTAATGAAGCTCATCCACTTTACAGTCAGTATTGGTTAATTAAACGAGGAAGCCAAACATTGCAGTCACAATTAAAATCACATTCACAATCACATTTTTTCAGCAATGTGTTTCATTAAGTCACATAAATTCTGCTGAAGTAGTGCATACATACATACATACTGTGCTTGTGTGTATATCTTTATTAGGACATTCAGCCCCTTACACTAACCTTAACCGTCAGAGCTAAGTTCCTAACCCCAAACTTTACCCTAACCTAAACCTAAGTCTAATGTGGGGCAGGTGTGGCTCAGTGGTTAAGGTGTTGGGTTACTGAATAGAAGGTCGGGGGTTCAAGCCCAAGCACCACCAAGCTGCCACTGTTGGGCCCCTGAGCAAGGCCCTTAACCCTCAACTGCTCAGTTGTGAGATGAATGTAAGTCATGAGATAAATGTAAGTGAATGTAAATGAATGTAATTAATGAGATAAATGTAAGTCACTCTGGATAAGGGTGTCTGCCAAATGCCGTAAATGTAAATATTTACCCTAAAACCAAGTCTTAATCCTTAAATTGCCCTTTAAAATGCTAAGGATCAGCATAAATGTCTCACAACAATGCTTTTGAACCATAATTTGTCCACATAATGATAGGAAGACGCGCACACACACACACACACACAGACACACACACATAAACAACACAATTGCAGCGATCAGGCTGTTCTGCAAATGACAAACCCCATTTCCAGAAAAGTTGCATGATAAATTGCTTGCTTTGATTTAACTGATAAAAGGATAAAAGTAAATATAAAAAAATAGAATATGATGCCTGGAACACACTCAAAAAGTTGGAACAGAGGCAAAATGAGACTGAAAAGGTTATAAAAGTAACACTCTGTGTCCACATAGACATAGAGTATGTGTGCTTGACTGGCTTGCCTGTAGTCCAGATCTGTCTCCTGTTGAAAATGTATGGCACAATATGTAGAGGAGAATCAGACAACAGTGACCTGTTGAGAAGCTCTCAAGTCTTATGGACAGGAAGAATGGGCAAAGATTCCACTCACAACACTGCAACAATTAGTGTCTTCAGTTCTAACATGATTAAAAAGTACAGTTGAAAAAAGGTGATGTGATCCAGTGGTAAACATGTCTCTGTCTTTTTTTTGAGTGTGTGGGAGGCATCAATTTTACAATTTATTAATGTTTAACAAATAGAATTAAGTTCTTCATTGAAAACACTGCACATCTTTTCTTTGTCCTTTTGTCTGTTAAATAAAGGTTCAAGCGAATCAACAAATTACGGATTTCAGTTTTTACTGAAGGTGTCCCAACTTTTCTAGAAACAGGGTTTGTACAAAGATAAATGGAGTATAGAGATTTGTTGGTTCATAGGCACAGAGAAAGTTCTGGTAGGTGTCGTTTAAGGGATTATAGGCTGTGTAATGCTTGTGTGTCAGGTCTTAACTTGTGTTTGAAAGGAAGGTCCTGTCTGGAATTCCTTTTCTCAAAAATGTTTTTGAAGCAGTGCAGCAATTTGCATAGACATGAATGTCGTCTTTAGAGATGCTTCTGCGTAAAGAACTTTCAGATACACCGGATACTTTATTTCGTAAATTTCCCTCTGGGATCAATAAAGTATTTCTGATTCTGATTTGTAACTATAAATACTCAGACCAAGAGTATTGCCTTCATATGAAGAGCTCAAAATATTATCCAGGTGTAGTATTTTTCTTTAATTTGGTTCTGATTTATGAATCTCAGAGATTTAAACCAACCATTCTGTAAGCTTTGTATGACCATCCTCGTATGTCATTTTAAACCATTAAACCAAAACCAATGTAGAAAGGTCAAGAGCTACAGGGGTTAGACAATGAAACTGAAACACCTGTCATTTTAGTGTGGGAGGTTTCATGGCTAAATTGGACCAGC
>JAOVYV010000029.1:6705357-6716098 GCA_025674545.1 Hassar affinis
CCAGTTTCCTCCCACAGTCCAAAGACATGCACGTTAGGTTGATTGGTGTCTCTAAAGTGGCCCTAATGTGTGTGTGTCCTACGATGGATTGGCACCCTGTCTAGTGTTGTTCCTGCCTTGCACCCTATGCTGCCGGCTAGGCACCGGCTCTCCTGTGACCCTAAAAAGGAATAAGCGGTTAAGAAAATGAATGAATGAATTAGATTTTTTTTTCTATGTAGTGAATGTAGGTTATAGTTAGACTCTCGATCCACACTCCATTCCAGTTTGTAGCGGTAATGCAACATAACGTTTGCCAACCGCCATAAAAATCACAAAACAAGAAAAAGAAAAAGAAGGTGGGACCCTGCAGTGATGGAAACCTGCACACTCAGTAGACATTATTATGTTTTCTCTGAATGAAAAGAAAGGAGTCTGAAGGATCTGACTTGCAAGGACCCATCCTACCACAGACATTGATATTGAGAAACAGCCTTCGTTTTCCAGTGTCAGCACCTCCCATCCTGTTTTATTTCTTGCCTAGCTAACTAAGAAGCCACGTTGACAAATCAGACTCATTTCAGACCAGTCAAGGATAAAGCGGTTATAATTTGCAGCAGTTTGGTATGTTGCTACCATACTACTAGAAAAAATACTTAATTCAGTTAGCTATGTACTGCCTTTGCTAGCAACTCTACTTCTCTCAAATACTGTAGCTGTATCAACTTTGAACATGGACAGTAGTGCATATTAGAAGCAAAAATATTTACAGCATCAGCTTTTTTTTTAATTTTTATTCTACCACTACCAAGGACAAGCTTACTGAAACTTCAAGCTTCACTCACTGAAAGAAAGAACGCGATTTCTGTTATTGCCTGCCAGTTACAGAAGTTTCCTATGGGGCTTGTTCAGTGATGACTCCAAACCAAACCGTATATCCCATAAACCTTTGGGTTTGAACCAACCCTTAGATCCTGTAAAGCTTTGGTGGGGAATTGAGCAGAGAGACTATGAAAAACAAGACCATTAACTCTTTTTTTTTTTTTTATGAACCTCTGGACTTTATTTAACTCATTAAACCATGATGGCAGATTTGAAACACACTTTAACATAGTCCAGAGTAGGACTGCAGAGGTGCAGCACAGCTGTATGGAGATGAGACGTTTTAAATGAAGACGAAACGAAAACCATCAAAGCCATCAGTGGTTTCTTGTACGTCTAGTGCCTTCATGGGAAAACTCGCCCGACAAGCCGTGCGTTGTTGATCTTGGCCGATCTCATAGGAAAACTTCAAGTTAAACATTTCTGGGTGGTTTACATGGTGTGTCTATTAACTCCACATATCTAATACATCTCTCTTTCTCTGTCTTGCAAACAGCTGGGCTTTGCTGACCTCAACATGGCGGAGTTTGCAGGTTCAGGCTCCACCGTGCGCTGCTGTATCCTGGAGGGCTATGACACCAAGAACACTCGGCAGGACAACTCCATCCTGAAGGTACCTGGAAAAAAATCAGTCAAACTCGTCGAGCTGCGATGCCATTTTTACGTCCATGTCTATTTTAACTCCGAGCTATATCTGTATGTGGAAATCTCCATGACTGCCATTTTTCTCCACAATCACAGCACTCATTTGCATCCACACACTGACTGTGTGGGAAACGTGCGACTCCATCAGCCCACTCACAGCTAAATTTGAATTCGCATGCCTTTATTTAGCCAGACTTACTGTCTGGTGTATTGTCTGAAATGAACATTTTACACTTACAAGAAACGGAACTTGTCTTTTAAGCCGGTTAGCTGATGCCAGAATCGGACACGCTGCATGACAGGGCTTTTACAGTAAACACGCTGTTTTTGTGGGAGGTTATGATTTTAAAGGAATTGATTTTATTTCTTGTTTGTTCCAAGGTTACTATTGGGATGACTCTACTCTCCGGGGATCCTTGCTTTAAAACGTGAGTCATCTTTTTCCTGGACAGGAGTTAGGAAGGTTTTGAATAGACCTTTCCAGAAAACAGGTCTATTTATACATGATGCTTAGGAATAAACATTTAACCAGGTCATTGTTCAGCTCTGATTGTGTGATTGTACATCCTCACGTAATTACGGTTTTCCTGAAATTCCCATCGAGATTGCTTCTATACTGCCACCTACTGCCGTCTGACTAGCTGTCTGTGATCGGAATTATAAAGTCATTCTCAACATAATAACGTAGACCTTCTCATATAATAATATATTTTTTTTTGGTTATTTTAAGAACATTACAATATCTAACCAAGACAGATAACAACGTATGGTTAAAATGAGTTTGTCCATAAATTTGCATGAGTGTTAATTATTTGGCTCACCATATTTCACAATCATCAGGTATAAAAGTACAGCTTAATTCACAAGCTGTTGAATTCTCAATTCTGATTGGTCAGGATTTTTGATAATATGAATATAGATTATATTAATGCAATTCTTGTAATAATTGTTTCTATAGTAACAAGTGAGTCACTGGGACTTGTAATAATGAATAAATAAAAATAGTTATTATTTAGTAAAGAAAACATCAGAACTTACATGTTGTGGGATGCTTTTTTCATGAAGAGCCTTATTTTTTATTTAACATTTTTGAAAGGAGTCTCAGGAGACAGAAAACGAAGGTGTTTATTTCTCTCCAGGCCCCCAAGTACAGCTAAAAACACAAGCCTTGCTGGTCAGGACCCGTCTCTACAGCTGGACTGTAAGGGAGAGGGCACTGGTAACAACCTGACTCTGCCCACAGGCATCAGCCCGGGGATCAGCACCAGCCGTGCACACAAACCCAGAACCTCCATGCCGTGCTCAGGTAAGCCGGGGTCTCCTATTCTCACACACACACACACACACACACACACACACACACACACACACATGTACACACAGTCTCACGTTCTGAACAGAATCCACATCCTCACTGTTTGTGTGTGTCTCTTTGTTTGTAGGTCTGCCAGAAGTGTTAGATGAGAACCTCTCAAGCCCGGAAGAAGTGTTTCACACAGGCCACTCGAGGAATTCCAGCTATGCCAGCCAACAGAGCAAAGTTTCAGGTGAGACTCTCGCACAGCTCATGGGATTTTACATACAATTTTACACTGCACAAATATCGTCTTGGAATTTGCTTCTTGAAGGCATTAAATCTGTCGGTTCTTCCTGCAGGCTACAGCACAGAGCACTCGGGCTCGTCCAGCCTGACAGACCTGAGCCAGCACCGGAGGAACACATCCACCAGCAGCAGCAACGCTTCAGCGGGGACCACCACAGCTACTGAAAGCCCGGCAGAACCGGACAAAGAGACGGTGAAACCCGAGAAGCCTCCTCGCCCACCGAGGCCTGCCGTACTCCCTACCCGAACTTCAAGGTAAACCTGGGACTCAGCTGCAGAGCAGCTTCTGCGTGCTTTAGTGATCCTCTCAGAGTTAAAGAGTGTTAAAGATGATTTACTTTTCAAAAATGTTCAGTACTTTTTTTATCAGTTGGAAAGGTGCTTTCTTCTGCATTTTCCTCTTCCGCTTCCCTTTTTGATCACCACCTTCTTCTTGTTTTTTGTCTTATTTTTATCTTGTCCTTCTTCTTATTAAAATTGACTTTGTTATTCTTGGACTTTTTTCCACTTCTTTTTTTTTGTTATTATTTAATTTGTTCTTCCTTTTTTTGGGTTATTTAAATGCTATTTTAAAGGATTTTCTGGGGATGTTGATGTATTAATGAATAATGATAATAATAATAATAATAAGAAGAAGAATAATCCAGTTTCTGCACATGTTCTAGGAGAAAGAAGGACTCTGTGGAGAACCACCCCACCTGGGTGGATGACACGCGCATCGACGCTGATGACATTGTTGAGAAGATCGTCCAGAGTCAGGACTTTGCTGATGTCAGCAACAATGAGGGTGTGTATGAATGTATAAAAATCTCATGCATGTTTAATTATCAGTTTTACAAGGTGTCCTGTCTGATCGCACTGGCTTGACCCTACTTCCCAGTTGTGCCATAACTCTTTGCATTCTTAACAGTGCTAACATTGGCAAGCGGTGTCAAAAAATCATGGCTTTAAACGATGCATTAAGCGTTTCCTATTTTGTCTTACAGATAGCAATTTGCAGCTGTTTGTCAGTCGGGATGGTACCACTGCTCTCAGCGGCATCCAGCTGGGCAACAGGTGAGTCAGTCCAGGAGTGTCCGCCTCCACTTAATACTTTAACCATTTGAATCAGAGTGTTATCCTGAAAGGCAAACAACATACATGATTAACGTGCCTGTTTCATTGTCTGACAGGGTGTCAGCGGGTGTGTTTGAGCCTGTCGTGATCGAGAGTCATTAGTGGCGTCAGTCACTCCCCTCCTGAAATACAACAGATGACCAAAATAAGTGATGATGAACGAGATGGAGGGGAAGTCCAGCATCGAACTAACAAGATGTTTTGCTACTTGTGGTCTTTTTGTTGTCTTCACTGATGAGTTTATTCACACTTATTATTATTATTATTATTATTATTATTATTATTATTATTAGCCACGTAATCAAAAAGTTGTGTTACTGACACCCTATTTGCAAGTAAACAAACTACTTGAAATACCTGAAGTAGTCGAACACTGTGAAAAACTGTCTTTGGCCTAGGAAACATCGTGCTTATGGCCCTAACGGCAGCCCATAGGATTTTTAAATGGTAATACAATTCTTATATCGCTTAGCCTTTTAGATATTATTTAATGGTTCCGATCTGTGTTTTTCTTCTGCCAGTTTTGTTTTTTTGAAAGTTATTTTGCCTGCGTTACAGACCACTATAATGTGTTGAGAGTCTTAGCATTAACCACTACCTTTTCCCTGCATTGGGAATGACCTTAGAGGAGAATTTCACTCATTTTAATGAAAACTGCAGTGGTTTAAAACATTTCTTTGTTGATTGCATGCTTTTAAAGGAAGATGTATTACACTAAAACGCCGAAGGTTCCCACAGGGCATAAAACTCAGCTGGCTTCAGATTTTTCAATTACAGCAGTGAATATTTTAACGTACTTATTGAATATTTAAAGCTCAAATAAGGATTGATGAGATATACAAAGTGTTTTCTTGTGTACTGACTTAAACAATGAGCTGTGAGGGAGGAGATTTATGAGTCACATACCTGGATATTTCTTGATGTGTGTCACTGGCAAAGTCAGGATTTTTATACACCAGTTTCTCCTGGTTGTTGTAGTGTCAATACTATAAGCCACATGTTCTGAGAGAAATGTAAATTCTGCTCTAGAGGAGACAAACTCTATGGTTTAGCCACAATATTTACCATTTTTGACTTTAACGTAATATGGGAGACGCCTGAAAGCCGCACCATTTTGCTTTTTCAGGGAAAGCAGTGCTCAGGCAAAACCTGAATAAAATTCTCCTGGCGGTTCAGTGAAGGGGAAACACACAGAACATAAGAGACATTGGTTGATCTTAATGATTTCTGTTGAATATTGTGTGACCTGTGGATTCATGAGCCTCAGTCTTCTGAGCCAAAAGAAAGCACATGGGCAGCTGTGGTCTCTTCTGGTGGTTTAAGTTATTATATAGTAGTAGCTGTGTATTATTAGTAGCCGTCACATTAGAATTTTACTGTTGCACATCTGGGGTTAGCAGTCTCATCCGTCAGTTAGTTTTTTTTTTTTTGTGGTTTTCAATTTCTTAAAGTTGAGATAGGACTGCAGGTACTCAAATCGTTGTTCTTGCTAGATAGATTAGTTGTCTTGCACGTTTACACACTGAATATGGATAGAAAAGTCTTATAAGTGACAGCTTCAGAAAACTCTTTATCAGGTATTAAATGAGCCTTTATAAATAATAGCTTTGGGATAAAGACAGATTTGTTGTTTTTTATGCCCTGTGGAAGCCTTAATGGATGGTTTTTATGCAATATTTTACTTGAAGATAATCATGCAAATTGTTTTAAAGCCCTGCAGAGTATGCATGAAATATGGTTTTGCTATTAGTTGGAATTTGAATTTGAATGGAACCATATGACACAAAGATGAGCAAACATACAGAGCTGTATGGCTGGCCATACCGAAACATATCATATTCTGGTTACCAAGCTTCTAGCCATTCCTCTATAGATTACGGCCTTCTGACATGTTTCTTGTGTGTGTGTGTGTGTGTGTGTGTGTGTGTGTGTGTGCTGGGGATATTACAGCCTTCATAGTTGTGACTCATATGTTCTCCAGCTGGCCTGGGGAATCCCACTACAAGTCAAATTTCTTCATATGCGTACTCCCCATCCGAGCATACGCACTCATCCCCTGCTCTTCTTCACTTGTTTATGTTTGTGCTGCAGGATTCAGCCGTGCATACATGTGTTAGTCAAGTGTTAATAGTGTACCGCAGTGCGGTGCACCAGATGTCCTCATCGCCCTCCTACAGATTCTTGCTCCATTTTTAACTCCGAATATGCAGTTTATGTTTTAAGGAAATGGGGAGCAGAAACCCGTGAGCTTGAACGCAGCATAATGGAATGCATGCGAGTAGATGATGGAGGATGTGGCTTAAAAACCTGGCTTTGTTTCACAGGCGTAGATCAGAGCAAATGACTCACAATCACGCCACTATACTTGGCAACAGCCTGCGTGTCCCCTGGCCGCACCTGGTGTGTATCCAGAGACAGAGGCGCTTTTCCCCTGTGTGTGTGGGTGTGTGTGTGTGTGTGTTAGTGTTTTAAAAGTCTGTGTACTATTTTGTTTTCAGTTTGAATGAGCTAACCATGATGTTGGTCATGGAGAAAAATTCTCAGTTGATCTGAGAAGACATACAGAGTTGCACATTTTAGTTCCCATAACTTTACAAATAAAAGTGCAATGTGGGATTTCATGCTTTAATGTGTGATTCCAAGCTGTTGGTGAGATTTGACCGATAATTTGACAAGATATTTCCTACATTCATGTAAGCTATTACACCGATCAGCCACAACATTAAACCCACCTACCTAATATTGTGTAGTTCCTCCTCGTGCTCCCAAAACGGCTCTGACTCAAGGAGGCATGGAGTTCACAGGACCTCTGAAGGTGATTTGTGGTATCTGGCTTGTTTTTCCAGCATCCCACAGATTCTTGATCGGATTGAGAGCTGGCGAGTTAGGGAATAGTGTTGCCATGAAGGGGTGTACTTGGTCTTCACACAGTTTCTGCTGGCTTGCCTTCTTCCCATGGTGCACCCTGGTGCCATCTCTTCCCCAGGTTAAGGACAAACACACACCTGGCCCTCCATGTGATGTAAAAGAAAACGTGATTCATCAGACCAGGCCTCGTTCTTCCGTTGCTGCATGGTCTAGTTCTGATGTTATTGTATAGGGGTCAGCATGGGCATCAGTCTGCAACTACGCAGCCCTATACACAGCAAGCTGTGATACACTGGGTGTTCTGACACCCGTTTATCACGTGGGATTGAACCTAGCAGGTTGTCCTTCCTTGATGCTGGTAGATGCTAACCACTGAATACCAGGAACACCCCACAAGACCTGTTGTTTTGGAGATGCTCTTACCCAGTCATCTAGCCATAATTTAGTCATCTCCAATTCCCACCCATCAGTACTTCCCCCCATGTCACACAACGAGCTGCCAGTCAGGGAGGGCGAAGCCATCAGCGAAATGCGTAACGCAAGCCGCCGCCTCTTTTCGAACTGCTGCTCATGCAACATTCGGGAGTGGTGTAACGCACTCGGAGGAAAGTGCTTCCACCCACCGTTTGTATGCATGAGCTAATAGACATCCGTGACTGGACAGTGTCGCTCTGATTGACACGGGGAGAGCGTATGCTGCTCCTCCCACCCTGAGAGCACGGCCAATCTTGCTCTCTGAGCTCCCGGCTACGGGCAGCTATAGCATCACCCAGATTCGAACTAGCGATCTCTGGATAACAGGGCGAACGTGTTGCCATTGCCACTCTGTTCACTTGCTGACTAATATATCCCACCCCTGACAGGTACCAATGAGATAACTGTAATGATATAATCAATGTTATTCCCTTCACCCATCAATTGTTTTAATGTCATGGCTGATTGGTTTACGTACTAACGAAATAAATCATTTTTTTTCAATGCTCCCAACAAAGTTTAGTAGTTTACATGCCTAAAATTAAGTCCCTTACAACTTCAAACAGCTGTGACTTTTACGAATCAGTCACTTGCTCAGGTGCTTCGTGCAAGAAACAGGACCTTTTTTGTTTCCTGAAAATAATTTGGATTGTTGGATGGATTGAAAGATTGAATGATCTGAATGATTATTCAGTTTATCATGGGGTGAAATGGAAAAATGGTTTTTCTTATGGCACATTTTGGTTCCCAAGACAAAAATATGTCGGAATTCCACCAGAAGGTTCCTGTTCGTTTTAGCGCACTTGGTCCTGACTGGGTGGACAATTCAGCTAGAGTTCATTTTAACATCGAAATACACTAGTGCATGTTCAAAATTTTTTGATCTGGGGAACTTACCCATTATGTTCATCTACATATATAGTATACAAGTACATTACAATTAGATTAGTGCATTTGTCCAAGATGCCTAATTTCCTTCAAGGGAACGTATTTTCAAAATCTTTACACCAATCATGACTCACACTAGTCCTGCCACACACTTTCTTATTTCCTATATCTATTTGCAACGCAGTCAGTGCCAATCTTGCTGGCATCGGTCGTCAGACACATGCTAATGCTAATACTGTGCTGTCTTTTTGAACTTCCAAACCAGCAGGCTGGTTTATTTTCCAATGGTGATTCCCATCAAAAACTCTCGTTCTTCTTTTTTCCATTAGTGATTTAATGAGTATTGTGCCAGCATGAGATGATTGACGTACGTACACACTACTTAAGGGGTTATACCTGCTTGCTCTTTCTTTCTACGTTATAGAGCCTCGTGCCATGCTGTTGTTCAGCCATAATAGACTGTAACCTGTGATATATATATATATATATATATTTTTTTTTTTTTCTATCACAAACATAAATGTAAACATGATTTCATTTGCTGTGTGAAGGGCAAAAAGATTTCATGCACCATGGTGTTTGTGTAATTTGCTGTTGTGAGTTTTAAAAAGTTGAAATGCAAAGTAATTCGTTCTTCGTGACACAATTGTCCACATGATTTACGCAACGGAAAATGATTTGTGGGTAAAATGTGGCTTATGTGAATCATTATGAGTTTTGGGTATTAATTATAAATGAAACGATAAACTACACTGTGATGTTTTAGGGATGACACGCACCACAACGGCACTTACTAACTACTCACTTAACAAGATCTACAACCTTGTCCATCACTAATGACATTCGTGTCCATTTTGTAACCGGTTATAAAGCTATGCACTTTGCTCAGCCAGAAAGATTCCTTTAAAGTGGTTCAGTTCTGCCACTATATTCCGTACAGTCATCGAAGTTTCGGTATATCTTGGGAAAACTTTAAGATGTCTATAGAAAGTCAATACGTATATTTAACTCTACCACAAATTACTTTATTTTTCTGATCATATTAAATATAGAATTATGGATGAATACTTATATTTTAAGATCACAAATAATATTGTTTCCAAAGTTTTGCTTGACCTCATATTGTATTATTCGATGTATTAGTTTCCTGATGGATCTAAACTGTATTTCTACACTCAACTATGGATGTTTCATATTCTGTCCTGTAAATTTGTTTATGGATGTGTATTAATGGGAGGAAATAAAGGAAATGTTGGGCATCGTATAATAACTGTTGGAATTCTTTTTATTATTATTTATTATAGATTGGCTATATTAATGATTGACGAAAAGGATTAATTGTATTTATGCATGCCAAAGGGCATAGTGTGAAGGAAGTAGTGTATGGTCTTGCAGGTCTAAGAGCAGTGGCAAAAATCCCAGTCTAATGGAAATTCTTGACAGAATTGTGGCTGAAAGACTAAATTGTCGGACAGGGACTGCTGGCGTGTTAAACGGCTTGTGAATAAGCCAGAAGAAGTCAATGCAGGTCCTTCACAACCAATTTCTGAAAGAACACTCTGCAGGGAGCTGCATACCATGAACATCTGGAACAGCAGAGTGGCATACAAGAGACCTTTTCTCACTTCTGCTCACATGCTAGAAAGATAAATCTTGTTTCTGCTGGAATGTGAATGATGCTAGGCCTCGTGTTCATTATAGACCTCAGGAAGCCTTCAATGAAGACTGCATGCAATGTGTGTTTCAAGGTGGAGGAGGCTGTGTTCTGTTCTGGGGTATTTTAATTATGCAGAAATGGGTCCTTTGGTTGAGGTGACGATATATTTGAACCACAATGCCTACACTAAGCTGCTGGACAACCTGGTTTTGCCTTTTGCTCATCATCTTACTGAGGAACATAATATTCCTATCCTTGCATTCCAAGAAGACACTCCTCACATTCACAGGGCTGCAAAGGTGACTGATTGGTATGATGAACGCCAGACGCCAGTGAAGGCATCCACGATATCTGGCTGGACTGCGCAATCTTTTGATGTAAGTGTGGCTGAACATTGATTTTCTCTAGGTCCAGAAACTTGTCCAGTTCATGCCTAATCGAATCAGAGCTGTTATTCATATTCATGGATATACTACACGCTTATTAGGTACGGATTAATCACAGGTGACTACATTTTGTCCGGTGAGCTTATTTACTCAAGTAAAAGTGCAGATCAGTCAGTCATTATCTGTACCGCTTATTCCCAGTTACGGGGTCACGGGGGAGCCGGTGCCCAGCCGGCAACTCTG
>JAOVYV010000029.1:6765027-6779069 GCA_025674545.1 Hassar affinis
TTTATACTTGGCACAATGCAGTCAGACAAGTACTGTACCCAGACTCTTCTGTCAGATTGCCAGATGGAGAAGCGTGTTTGTCACTCCAGAGAACACGTCTCCACTGCTCTGGAGTACAGTGGCGGTGTGCTTTACACCACTGCATTCGGCGCTTTGCATTGTGCTTGGGTGTTTTAAGGCTTGGCTGCAGCTGCTCGGCCATGGAAACCCATTCCATGAAGCTATCTACAAACTGTTCTTGAGCTAATCTGAAGGCCACATGAAGCTTGGAGGTTGTAGTGATTGACTCTGCAGAAATTTGGTGCGCCTCAGCATCCACTGACCCCTCTCTGTCATTTTACGTGAACTACCACTTTGTAGCTGAGTTGCTGTCTTTCCCAATCACTTCAACTTCCACTGGCAGTTGACGTTGGAATATTTAGTAGCGAGGAACTTTCACAGCTGGACTTGTTGCATAGGTGACATCCTATGCTGGAATTCACTGAGCTCCTGAGAGCGACCCAACAAATGTTTGTAGAAGCAGTCTGCATGCCTAGGTAATTTTGTACTGTGGCCATGGAAGTGATTGGAACATTTAAATTCAATGATTTGGATGGGTGAGTGAATACTTTTGCCAATATAGTGTACGAGAATGTGTTTCTCATGTGTTGTTTCACTTTCATTTTCTCTTGTTTAAGCTTTTATATTAAGCGTCTTACCCTTTTACAATCAGCAAAGGCCATCCTGACATTTGAACTGACAGTCTTCTTGTCATTAATACAAAACCATGGAATTACCGAGTTGCCCAAGTATCTACTATACTTAAAAGTAGATTAAATTGACTTCATTTGTTTTTACTCCAAGTTATACTTTCGAGTACATATGTAAAGACTGTGGATTATTGTAATCATGTAAGCTGGCCTACATGAGTGCCTTACGTAAAGTAGATCCATCAACATGTAAAAAATGTTCTTCAGAGTAGCTTTATCACGACTTATTGTTTGAGCACATGGAAATTGCTTCCCTCACTGTATCGCTTGACATTTACACTGGCATGAATGTTTGAGGGGTTTGTCTCTCTACAGCATGGAAAGCATTTTAAGGAAAGTAGTTGCTGCTTTTAATGGAATGCGTACATCATATCCTCTGAAAGGAAGGAAAAGACCTCAAGCACCTGCCCCAGGCTGGAGAGTCCATTTAGGACTCTCACATTTGGCTGTTCTAGTTTCCAGGGTCTAGGGTTGATTTACAGCTCTGATTGTACTCTTGTACCACACAAGGTGCAACCCGACTCAAGCTAGCAGCTGGGAACAGATGATGGTAGGTGATGAGAATGGTAGCCATGTGACAGAGGTGTCCAATCTTATCTGCAAAGGGCAGGTGTGACTGCAGGTTTTCAACACACCTGTTTAATCCTTTCATCTTTGCTAACAATCAAATATCAGCTGTGGCTCCTGTGGGTGGAACGAAAACCTGCAGCTACACAGACTCTTTACAGATAAGTGTGTACACTTAGCGTATACTAGTGCATCTCAAAAAATGTGAATATAGTGGAAAAAGTATTTTTTAATTGGACTTTCAAATTCATTTCAATATTTTTAATTTCAATATTTCAAGCATTTTTTTTATTTATTATTCATTCCCTATGGCTTGTAGCTCATGAAAAGCAGAAATCCAGTATCTCAAATGATTAGTCTTAGTCTTCTTTTGTGAACAGCCAGCCTTTTCAGCAATGACCTTCTGTGGCCTTGTGGAGGGTGTTGATGATCGTCTTCTCCACAACTGTCGAGTCAGCAGTCTTCCCCATGATTGTGTATGCTGAACTAGACCAATAGATACACGTCTCGTACAGTATATACTGGATTTCTGATTTTCAAGAGCTGTGATGGCATAATGAACAAAATGAACCCAAAAAGGCCCAAAATGTTGCTTCATATGTAATGAATATAAAATATATAAATATGAATATAAAATATATGAAATATTGCCTTTTTCAAATTAAATTATGAAACAAATAGAAAAAAAACTGAGATTTACTAGTAACTAGTAGATGTACTAGTATTTATGTTAACTTTTTTACTGGTTTTTACTGTGGTGGTTATTCCTACATAAAGCTTGTATACTTTGGAACAAAATATCATTATGTAATCACATAATAATACAGTGGCACTGTACACAGGACTACATAAAGTGCAGATGCAAACAATACATTAAATACACAGGACAAATATGCAGGATGGTGCATGTCAACTAGACAGGAAAACAACAGTGTTGAGGGAAGAAACTAACCACAAAACCCAAAAATGATCTGTAAACTGTTGAGTGTAATAGCAGCAATGAAAGTCTGATAGAGGTGCATTGTGTAGAATTTAGGGGGAATGGAATATGGATTGGAATATAATATTCATAATTATGTTTTTATTAATATAATGACCTGTAAGTACAAATCGTTACTTTTTTGTTAGCTTAAAACAAGCCCTTTATATCTATGTGGGAGAGGGTACTGTTCCGTGGAGGCCGCCATGTTGTGCCGCCTTATTTCTCTACAGTAGCCCAGGAAATACGTTTCCCTTTTTCACACCGATGTTTAGTGCAGCTTGGCTGGAAGTTTTAGATCCCAAATTTTGAAAAGTGTAGGATTATGTCTTCTGCTAAATAGTAGCTAAATAGTAGCATGAATCTTCATTTTTTTTCAAAAGCAAAACTTGATCAAATTGAAATTGGGACAGGCAACAGCAGGATAAATGTTAGTGAGGAAGATTTCCAAAATGGAAATTGCTGATGACAGACAAATGTTTTCAGAGTGCCTGTTTTCTGCTGGACAGGTAATTCCAGCAGAAGTATTCAGTTGGCTGCAATCTGCAACCTCACCACAAGATACCACTAAATCCTACACACTGCACCGTTAAGTGAGAGTCCTAATCTATTGCATATTAAACATAATATATAATTGTTGGTGTCCAATAGCAGTATAATGCAGTACAGGTGTGCAGTGACAGATGTACAGTGGTACCTGTAGGGATTTGATTTGATAGGGTTTGATTAGTCCAGTAGAATGTTGGGAGGGAGGCAGCAGTGCATTGAGTTCAAGCACTACATTGTGACTTTGTTGAAGGTCTTCAGGTGAAGAAGGTATCCAGGTGATTCCCATCACCCCTGGTGGTTAAGAGCACTGGAATAGAACTATGATTTTGTGATTTACAGGTTTATTTCCAAAACCACCTTGTAGACGGACACCCCTCAAGCATTTACACAGTGTTCAGGTCAAGCTAGGGCAAGATCCCAGAGGACTGGAGGGAGATGTTTGTGTTTTTGTGAATTGTGCTTATACGTAACCGTATTGGAATGTACTGTGTTCTAAGGCTTTACTGTGATAAAGTGAATTAACACTTTCTTCCTTCTTAGGCTTGCTTTAAAGGGCATATAGTTGGTGTGCCATCCCAGTGATATAAAAGGCTTGCATTCCAAAGTGCTATGCTAATAAACTGATTTATGGGGTCTGGATTTCTGAGCAGTGACTAAGCCTAGTCATGTGCAAAAACCTTTATATCTATTTTTTGTCCTCTTGCAACCAATACTACATTATGTACGCTTGGATCATTTAGGCTGGATTGTACACAGGCCTAAGGCTTGATGATTGAACCAGTTTTTTTTTTACTTTGTATTTTATTTTTATATATAGAATTATGATGCAATGTGTAATAAGACAGAGATAACGCTTGACTTCTCAGTCAACTGTCCTACAGATTAGAGAAGTAGATAAAAAAAACAGAACAAGAAGGCATAGCGAAAGAGATGCTGCTAAAGTATATTAAGTATTTTTGGTGATATTGTCAAGTCTTTCCTGTATGCAGCTGCTTGCTTGGTTTGGAAATGCCCATTCGACTCTGCATCCCATGTTTTGCTTTGCTGCTTGCTTTCATTTGTGCTTCTTTAGTTTTAGCCAAGTGTGCTGTGTGCTGAGGCCATTTATCTGGATGCATGATTCTGTGTAAAATTCTGTTTCCCCCCTTCACTTTTAGGCTGCACCTGATTTTCAGGAGACTAGGCCCCGCAATTATGTTCTGTCTGCCAGTGCATCTGCGGTAAGAGTGCTGCAGAAAATATTGGTCTTTTTCCTCTTCCTGTCCCTGACCTTCTAAAGAAATTAAGCCCCAATCCAAAAAAAAAAAGAAAAAAACTGCATGGTTTACATAAAAACTGCTTGCTACAAACACTCCCACTCCTACTGATCTAAAAATGTAGATTTTTTCTATGCTTAAATAGTCCATCTCGCCCACATACATAGTTTGTTAGAACGTGTGTTGCTTCTAGGAAGATGACATGCCTTTCAGGACAGAGCTAAACCAGACTATTTTTTTATTATTATTATTTCAAGCTAATTGCTGGGAAATCGTTCATACTTGTTTACAAACCGCAATAAATATCAAAGGACAACATAGGAAAATGGAGGAAGGAAGGAATGCGTGTGGGTTGCTTCCTCTTTTTACTGTGCATTTTTCTATTTTTGCCCATCCTCCAGTGTTGGATGTTCAGTGACCTTTGTGTGCTCGGTTCATTCAACTGGTGAGCTTGTATAGGGCTTGGAATTGCCCTTTAATTAAACTCAATTAATTTGCCTATATTTTGCTCTGCTTTGAACTTTGAACTAGTTCAGATTTTAAATTATCCAAACCCTAAGATGTCAGAATAAAAAAAATAAGAATACTAAATCCCAAATTTACCATCCAAATTGCACCATCATCCTGAAATGAAGTGGAATTGGGGAAAAAAAAGAAAGATGAACCAAAACAACGATGAGCCTAACTAGCCAAAATAGTTACATGTATGCTTATCATCGCTGTAGAAAATCAACTATTCAAAAGCTTATCACTCTTCACTACATCATCACTACTTCATTGGCTTGGCCATAGCAGACACCTGTGACTGTTCACTGTTCACGTTCACCCAGAGTCCTTTAAAGGCCACACTGCTGTTGTAAGTTTGAGGTTTTGCTGTAATTATTGTAGTCACGGTACACCCTTGAAATGCTCATACATGAAAATCCAAACTTTGCATCTACCATCTCACGAGCTCCAACTATTAAACCATGTTGAAAATCACAAAAGCATGATAACTTGCCATTCGCACAGTGGAAACAGCTCTACAAGCTTCCATAGATGTCTATCGCTTTATGGATGTAACCAGTGACATATATAGATGGTGTTGCTATGTATTTTGCATACGTACCAGCTTTTCTGGTATTTCAGTGTACTACTGTTATTTCTACAATATCCTAATATGTATATAATACAACAACTAGAGTTTACATTGTATTTTGTCAGAACCTATGAGCCTATTTGTGAACAGGAAGCCATTTAGAATTTAATTTGACTTTGTGTAATGAAGGCAGATAAAAGCTTCAATGAAAGATGCTGAAAGATAAAAATGCTGTTTATATTGGCATGGGCTCTAGCTTCAGCTCTCTTTCCCTATTTCTCTGCTGGACAAAAAAATGTCCCACACCACGATCCTGGAAGTATGTAATGGACCTTGTGGTACGGATTGGCTGGCTGTTAAGTTCCACATATGGTGTAAATTTCTGAGATTTTTGAGAATTTAAACCTGAGATTAAACCATAGATTTTAGTTTACATTTGCTGGATAGAGTATATTCTTGTCAACCATGCCGGCATTACTGCGTCATGTGGATATAAACAAAATGGAATGTAGCAAATCTAATGCTATATTGTTAAAACATATTTAGCTCATAAATGCTTCTGTTTACATTTATAAATGACTTCATCTGGAATATTGCAGAATTATTCTGCTATTATTCAGTTCATTAATTCAGTTCCCATGAACACAGTACCAAAATTAGGATAAAACACCACCAGTATGTGATGCAACATGATGGTGCTTCAGTTTCTGTCATCCATAGAAAACTTTCCCTGGGAATCTCATAATGATTCAACTTTGACGTAATGTACATACCGTTTTTTTTTTTTTTTTGAGTTTTTTGGACTTGTAGGGTTTAGTGTTCTGAATATTTTTTTTTAATCTGAAGTCGTACCTGTAGCAAGTTTAAAGCAAAGGGGAAATAAACAGATTATTCTTTTCAGTGTGATATGTATATTCATATTCAGGGAATTTTGTAAGCTTTTAAGCTCCATAGTTTGTAGGTCCCACATGAAAACAAAGTGATAAGATTATGATTAAGAAGGGCATAACAAGTGATGCAGGCTTGTTGGATCTTGATACAGATTCCTGTCCTGTCTTGAGTTGAGCAGTTGTGGTTTCAAGGTCTTGCTTACAGGCCTTACAGTGGCTTTATTTCACAGCCCAGGGATTTACACTAACATTCCATTGGTACACATGAGCAAACTTTAACAATTTGTTTGCCAAGTACTTATATCTTTCTTTTTTAAGTTGACAGGGTAAACTTCTAAACAAATGTCTTCTTTATGGATTATCCACTTTTAAAAAACACTCAGCTACAGTTGCATTTAATTTGCACATCTGAATGTCTATGATCTTAGTTATGTCATACGTGTTGCCTTTGCTTTCTTATTGCTTATTGATTTGAGTGGTTGAACTTTTGATGTCAGTGGTAGTACGTTGTACTGGTGCATTGAAGGTCTACATATACATATAGGTACGTATGAGCCAGTCAGTGTCTTACAGGATTATTCACTGTTGTCTGATAACTACTACAAATAGCTTTTTTCATGTGGGCGTATGTGTGTGTGTGTGTGTGTGTTTGACAGAGATAGTGTTTCTGTAGGTATTGTCTAGTCTTGTTTGTTCTGTGGGTATGTTTTAGGTCTTGAATTCCAAGCCATTGCAATATCAACCAGCAAAGAGACTTGATATGCAATGGGTTTAAGTGTGCTTCAGCATAGGAGTCTTGGCTTGCTAGTATATAACCTACTTGTAGTAATGGGGTTGAATAGTGGTGTGATGTTGTCATCACAGATTTAAGTGGGCTTGTGTTCTGTAATAAAATTGTAAAATGCTGCCCCCCCCCCTTCCTGACAAAATCACAAAATCTTTATTGATGAATATACACTGTAGTACCAGAAAATCTTGGTAGGTCCCCCACGTTACACAGTCCTCACTCTGATGTTTGTTGAGGCCCCATCCAATGTTACCTAAGTATACCTATCACATGAAATGATTTTTGCCAGCCGACACTGATCACGTTCACCCAGTCCTTTTAAGGCCACAGTGCTGTCGTAAGTTCCAGATTTTGCTGTAATTATTGTAGTCACCATACACCCTTGAAATGCTCATACGTGAAAATAACAAACTTTGCTACGACCCATCTCACGAGCTTCAACTATTAAACCGTGTTGAAAATCACAAAAGCATTATGACTTGCCATTCGCATGGTGGAAACAGCTCTACAAGCTTCCATAGATGTGTATCGCTTTATATAATCCACACTTGTGGATCCACACTTGTGGATGCAACCAGTGACATGTATAGATGGTGTTGCTATGTATTTTGCATATGAACCAGTTTTTCTGGTACTTCAGTGTACTACTGTTATTTCTACAATGTTCTAATATGTATATAATACAACAACTAGACTTTACTTTGCTATTTTGTCAGAACCTATGAGCTTATTTGTGAACAGGAAACCATTTAGAATTTCATTTGACTTAATTTGAAGTGTAATGAAGGCAGATAAAAGATTCAATGAAAGATGCTAAAAGATAAAAATGCTGTTTATATTGGCATGGGCTCTAACTTCAGCTCTCTCTATAAAATGTCCCACACTCCGATCCTGGAAGCATGTAATGGAAAGTGTGGTGTGGATTGGCCGGCTGTTAAGCTCCACATATGGTGTAAATTTGGGAGTATGTGATGCAACATGATGGTGCTTCTGTTCCTGTTATCCATAGAAAAAGAATGCTTTGCTGTCACAGAGTTGTTGGTTTAATGGTCTGATTTAGTATTTACATATGCTGGCACCACGCCCATTGCGTCTGCTAATTTCTCAACGTACACATCATCGTAGCCTCATCAACTCTGGTCATCTTCACTTTTCAAGTTGTGCAAAATGAAGTGCAGTAGTCAAAGAATGGAAAGCTCTGCTCTGACCCCTAGCTCACAGTGTTTCTGACCTAGATGTAAGAAGGGTACATTCGTTGGAACATATGTCTCTATCAAATAACAAGTTAATTTATTGAACAGTTTTGACTGGATGAAGAGACTGAACTCCAGCATCATTCCACCCTTCACTAATGGGTATTATTTGTTTGTTTAGCTAATGTTTCGTCATGTCCAACTTTTTGTTTATGACAACTGCAAGCCTCCTTACAGATATTCTGCTACTCTTCACCCATTATTATTGTCAGCTCTTCTTTGAACGAGGGGTTGTAACAACATTCCAAAAAAATTGGAAAGAAAACAAAGAGGGAAATCAGCAGTTGAGTAACAGAGACATGTGTTCTTCAGAAAGAAAAACAAAGGAGAAAAGTCCAATAAAAACCAGAACACGAGTATTCTAAACACCAATCGTGGACTGAATTGAACTTTTAACAGACTTGAGCAGATAGTGAGAGCTGAGCTGAAGAAGGTAGCATATGTAGCATAAGTGCTTGTGTGCATCTGCTGCCTGTGCGCTCTGACGTCAGTCTAGAACCAGGTTAGAGAGATCTGTTCATCCTTGAGTCATGCAGGCAGAGATTGTAAATCAGAGAAAGAGATAATTTGGGCATTCCTGCTTGGTTATACCTTTTATATCTTACACTGTTTTCCCCCCATTCTGCCATATGATGTGAACATTACCTGCAGCTCTTTACATGTTTCTGCATGAGTGATTGGCTGCTGAGATAACTGCATGAACATGCAGGTGTACAGGTGTTCCTGATAAAATAGAGGTGTGAGTGTAAATATATATATAAATATTGTGTTAGCGAAAACCCACATGACTACTCCTGCATTCCTTACCGCTTTATATAAACATGATAAACCCAAGCCAAGTAGGATCCATGGACAACTGGACAAACATTTCACCTGGGCTACAGCCCAAGTTAGCATTCGTAAATCCGACCCTGACTGCATGTACAGTACCAGTCAAAAGTTTGGACACACCTTCTAATTCAATGTTTTTATTTAAAAATATTTTTTTACCTACATTGTAAATGAATAGTGAAGTCATCCAGACTATGAAGGAACACATAAGGAATCATGTAGTAAACTTAAGTGTTAATCCAAAATATGTTTCAGATTTTAGATTCTTCAAAATAGGCACCTCTTGCTTTGATTACAGCTTTGCTCTTACACTCTTGGCATTCTCTCAATCAGCTGAAATGGTTTTCCAACAGTCTTGAAGGAGTTCCCAGAGGTGCTGAGCACTTGTTGGCTGCTTTGCCTTCACTCTGTGCTCCAACTCATCCCAAACCATCTCAACTTACAGTAATGATGTTCTGTCGTTTTTCTTTACTTAGTTGAGTCGTTCTTGCCATAATATGGATTAGAACATTACTCAAATAGGACTATTCACTGTATACCTGTAAACTCTACCTCTTCACAACACAACTGATGTCTCAAACACATTTAGAGGGCAAGAAATTGAGGAAATGAACTGATGAAACTTGATGAGGCCCAGCTGTTAACTGAAAGTCATTCTAGGTGATTACCTCATAAAGCTGACTGAGAAAATGCCCAGATGTGCAAAGCTGTCAACTAAGCAAGATGTGCCTACTTTGAATATACAATATAAAACATGTTCTGGTTTGTTTAACACTTTATTGTTTACTAAATAATTCCATATGTATTTCTTCATAGTTCGGATAACTTTAGTGTTAATCGACAACGCAGAACATTTTAAAATAATGAAAAACCACTGACTTAAAGCTGTGTCCAAACTTTTGACTGGTCCTGTACAAATAATCTTGGTCTGTGAATGGAAGAGACTGGTTAAATGAGTGAACAGGATCTCATAACACCTGCTAGTGATTAGGGAATTAAACTGTGGCTTGACAAGGTAAAGCCATGCCCGTTTCCCACTCTTTCTTATTTCATGTCATCGCTGCATGAGTAAACAGCTAATGCCTCTTCTCTTGTCTGTTGTGCTGCGTGCAATCAGCTGTGGAGTGAAGAGGTGGACAAAGTAAGTATACACTTATTAAAAACAGGGGAAGTTGAAACTGCTTGGACAACATTCAGATTACTACCAACATCCTGTTAAACCACCCCACGGAATATTTTTAATATAAAGTTGTTTGAGTGTACTGGCTGTTTTATTGGTGTGTGTGTGTGTGTGTGTGTGTGTGTGTGTGTGCGTGTGTGTGTGTGATAGGCAGAGCAGGAATTGCGTGTGGCTCAGACCGAGTTTGACCGACAAGCTGAAGTAACCCGTCTTCTCCTAGAAGGCATCAGCAGTACACATGTGAGTCTGAGATCATTATCCGATGCATCTCTATGGTTTCACACTAAAGCATACAGTGGTGATAGGAAAATAATAAAAGCTGCTGCAGTCTCTGTTTTGTCAATATTTACATAAAATATTTAGCTGTCCATGGGATTTTTTTTTACATAGGATATGACGTAAATGTCTTGGAAGCACAAATTTCCCTTGTTCTATAACTAATTTAATTATTTCTGTTGTTTTGTCAGTCACCTTACGTGAAACGGATATTTACTACAAAACCGTCGGACAGAAATATCCCAGACTGCTTTGTGTTATTTAGAATGATTCTATTTACAGAGATTTTTGGAGCTCCTATCTTCCTTTATTGTGTCATTAGCTAATCATTTTGTGCCGGTTAAGCTAAATAAGGCAAAGGACAAGAGTATTGTATTATATTATTTTATATTTTTATATTTTTAGGTAAATCATTTGCGGTGCCTGCATGAATTTGTGGAGGCCCAGGCAGTTTACTATGCCCAGTGTCACAAGCACATGCAGGATCTTCAGAAGGAGCTCAGTAGGTAAGTGGCAAAAGACATTAGAGACATTTGGGGCAGTCATGGTTTTGTGGGGCAGTCATGGTCTGGTGGTTAGGGTGTCTGCCCCGTGATCAGAAGTTCCTGGGTTCGATTCCCGTGACTGACAGGACTTGGCTGAAGTGCCCTTGAGCAAGGGTACCCCCATTGGATCCCTGGGTGCTGTGGCTAGGGCTGCCCACCGCTCCAGGCATGTGTGTTCACTGCCCCTTAGTATATGTTCACTAGTGTGTCTCACTGCACGGATGGGTTAAATGCGCAGGTCCAATTTCACTGTGTGCAAGCACAAGTGACAAAAATGTTTGACTTTCACTTCACTTTCACTTAACTTCACTTGGCACAGTTAGGATGAACAGCAAGGATGTTGATGTTCTCAACAGAAGAAATTTATGGAGATCATTTTCATTTTATATTTAGGGGTGTGGCCAGGCTCAGAATGACACGTTCAACCTCGTGTTCATTTTCATGTACAGTTGCCATAATTTTTGATTAACTCCAAATACAGATCAGCTGTTTCAATAGGATTTCCTTCATATCTCACTGCTAAGCAATGGTCCTCAAACAGCTTACACAAAGCACGTACTTGTTGAAAGGTAGTGATCAGGAGAGTGGTATTAAAGAATTTCTGAAACATTAGATGTGTCATAGGACAACATAAGACATCATCAACAAGTGGAGAAAATGGAGCACCACAATGACATCACCAAGAACAGAGCGTCCGACCAAATTTTATAAAATGACAAGACAAATGCATACCAGGGAGACTGCCAAGAGACTTACAGCAATTAAAGGAGTTGCAGAAATATCTGAAAAGTACTGATTGCGGTCTGCATGTGACAACAAACTTTTCTTTTCTTGGGGGGGTAGGGTGGCTAGATGGAAGCTCATCCAAGCCCAGCTAAATCACCCCAAGCCATGAGGCAAAATATGTAATGTGCAAAATTCTATAACTTCAAAAGGTTTGTTTGGCACAAAAAAAGCACACTGTAAAGCATGGTGCTGGCAGCATCGTGCATTAGGTATGTTTTTTTTCTTCAGCCCAAACTGGGGCTTTTATCAAGGTTTGAGGGAATCATTAATCTTATGCCATCTGATTTAGTGCAAAACATTGTGTCACCTTTCATTTCACATTTCACCTTTCAGCATGACCACGACTCAAAGCACACATCCAGATCAACAGAGGAATGGCTTAACCAGTTTTGTATGCCAGAGCCAAAGCCTGAATCCAACTAAAAATCTGTGGGGTGGCCTGAAGTGCGTTGTGCACAGAAGATGCTCTTACAATTTGTCAGATCTTGAATGTTTTTTTTCAAGGAAGAGTGGAAAATATTGGCAAGTCGAAAGGTGCCACGATGACGGACACTTACCCAAAAAAGACTGAGTGGTGTAAGAAATCAAAAGATGCTTCAACAAAGTAGTTGGTGTGCAGACTTATGCAACTAGGTTTTTTTTCCCCTAAAAAGTGTTTTTTCACTTGCATTTTCACATTAATGTGGGGGGAAAGCTCTGGTATATCTTAGAGTCATTCACCTTTTACTTCACAGAAACCTGCCATTTTAATAGAGGTGTGTAGACTTTTTATATCCACTCTATCCACTCTTATATCCACTCAAAAAGCTAACGATCCCAAACATAAAAAACTGTTATACGAGGCATATTTGAAAGTGAAAATGAACAAAACCAATTTTTTTTTGTCTTGACCCTCATCATCACCAGATCTGATTCAAAGAAAAATATGGGTGTGGCTGATCTGTCAGGAAGCGTGTGCTGATGTAGAGCTACAGGAATAAGCAGACGTAGGGATACGGGAATCAGATTTTGCAGATGTAGGGATACGGGAATATTACAACTTTGAGGATCTGAAAGTGGTTTAGAGGATCTGAAAAAGGACTGCGATGTACACAAGCAGTAAAGAAAAGCCTGGCCCTATTTAAAAAAAAAAAAAATGCAGAAATGCAGACTTTGACATATGACATTTACATCACTTTTCTTGAACTCTTTGTGGCTGAATGTAGGATATATTTCATCATTTGCTTGGGTTGGTGAAGAAGCGTGTGCTAATCTGGGAGTAAGTACTCCTAGAATGATGGAATCCTAGCATTTTGTTGCTAGCTTTAAATTATTCATTTTGTCCTAAGGGTATGGGAAAGTTTGAACCAGACTATAGAGTCTCCCTCAGAATCATTGGCACCCTTGGTAAAGATGAGTAAACCACTAAATTTGCCAATAAATGTTGCACATGTGATTTTGTTAAAAATAATTATTTCTTAATAATTTTTTTTCTCACCGAATAAATTATTCGCAATGAAAATTGCATTCTGACTAAATATTGTGCCTGGAATTTTATGTCCATTTAATAAAGGTAGGTGCAGTATTACAAGTACAAGTAGTGTTAGAACGAAGCTGGGTGGTGAAAAAGCACATCGGTTTAACTGGTTAACAAAGAAATATGCATCTTTGTGTGGGGATTAAAATAATTTAGGACATGTGAAGCCACTTGGGAACAGTGTTTATACAATGGGATGTTTTGAAAATGGGAATATATCCATGTTGTGACTGAAATGGTTTGCCTTTTCTCCCTTCCTTTGGGCTTTCAGTGCAAATGGGGATACGTGAGTAATTTCCTTTCTCCACCACATAGAATAACTCCTTACATGTTTGCTTTAAAAATAAATCATCATTGTATTTCTATGGCTCAAAAAACACTGGTGTAAAGTGTAAATCAATTAATCCAGGGGAGTTCTCAGCATTTAGGCCTGATTGGTTTCATCTGTGGTACAATGCCATGGCTCGAAAAGCATGAGCTACATCACTAGAGATGCATAAATAATAATAATTATAGATTTATATATTAAAAATATATAATATATGAATTATTATAATTAATAATATAATTATAATTAATAATATAATGTATATATACAGGGGTTAGACAATGAAACTGAAACACCTGTCATTTTAGACCACGGTAATTTATTAGTATGGTGTAGGGCCTCCTTTTGCGGCCAATACAGCGTCAATTCGTCTTGGGAATGACATCTACAATGACGTGCTGGTGGTGGAAAACGTTTCCTGGTATGCTGACATTACCCTGGATACCGTGGCTCTTGATACATCACAAAGACT
>JAOVYV010000029.1:6900761-6910902 GCA_025674545.1 Hassar affinis
GTCTGTAATTGTAGACCTACAAAGTGCAGCTATATGGGAAGTGGAACTGAGAAAATGAACACTGAGTGTAGAGAAAAAGGAGGTGGGAATAATGTTATGCCTGATCGGTATGTATATATATATATATATATATATATATATGTGTATGTATATTTATATATATTTATATATATATGGTGATGAACAGGATGATATTTAAGTCTGTACCATTATAACGTTATCATAAAGCTCCCTATTTGTTGCCACATTTATCTCCAAGTGCTGTGCATTTTGTCAAACACTAAATGCTACAGGATTTTTGGGTCACCTACTTCCTAAAGAACAAACCTGCAGTGTTTGCTGCATTTCTAGACTGGTTGAATAAATTACTGCAGGTAAATGGCAAACCTCTTAGAAATGTTCTAGCAGGTCCCCTAACTAATACTGAACACTAGAAGTGCTATAGGACATTTAATTATCATCCTGTATGTAAACATAATGCAATTTAATAACTGCATTGTAATATTGCACTGAATGACATCAATCCACTTTAAGATAGCACAGGTATCATCGATGACTATATGGACTGAATGTTTCCTGTCCATTCCTTTTGTAGGCGTTAAATACAAATTCTATTAATATCATAGTATTTGATTAGGTTTTGTTGGTAGTGCAACACTACATTTCCCTGGCATGAAGCTAATCATGGATATGCATCATATTACTGTCAAAATGCTTACATGAAAATACAGATCACAGTTTTGACTCTACCTGTGTGCTAGGTTGGATGGTTAGGAATCGAAGTTGTATCATTTCTACTTTGGATCATGTATCACCTTGGAAGGAGAGATGCACACCTCTACACACATGCATTAAACATGAGGAATTACTCTGACATTCAAGGAGGTCAGGTACAAAATCACCAGGTGTGAATGTAGACACTCAGACACTCATAAACTCACACAGTAGAGCACTAAACATGCATTTCTAGCAACAACAAAACAATGCATTGAGAAGAAATGTTCTGCAAATCCAAGTTAGATTCTTCTCAGACTGTATGTCCAATGGCAGACAAAGCCAATTTAGCATAAAAGCACAAATATATATATATTTTAAATAAAATGGTGCCAATAATTCTGGAGCTAACTGCAATTACAGTGCAGCACCAGGGTGCAGGAAGCTGTTTGCGCTCCCACGGCATCATTATAAGGAATCAAAGAGAGGCCTGCAACGCGGGATTCTTTTCATGCTGCACCTTCAAAAGCAGCGTCCGCGGTCGCATGTGACAGCGCAACTGAGATTGAGAGGCGAGATAAAGAGGGAAAGACAGCGAGGCAGAGAGGGGTGCGGATCACGTACTCGGCTCACCCTCTCCAGGTGCACACATGTCAGGAAAGATGAGATGAGATAGAGAAAAAGCACATCTCCAAGGTCCAGCTTTCTTTTCTTCTTCTTCTCCGAGGAGACACCGATAGACGTCTCTTTGTCCGGCTATAATGACGTTCCTGCTGAGGCGATGAGACGAGAGTGGACAAAGACTGATGAACATTATAATAAAGTGGACTAGAAGGAAAAATCCATCCTGAGGGACTTCAGAATATCAATATTTATACTCAGTATACGATCTTCCATTGTGCAAAAGCTTTGTGATATTACCCACAATGCCATCTGACTAATATCTGACAGTGGCACCAGTGCGGATTTAGGTCTAACTAAGGACAGTGACTCAGCAGGACTTTAGTGCTTTAAGACACCAGATATCCTTCCTTGTGAACATACACATGGACAGACACAAACAGTTTAAAGTTGTCTCCCTTGACTTATAAGTAGTCCATTATCATTATCTTGTTCTTTTATTATCTATTTAACATCAGATAATGTCTCTTTATACTGTGTATTTGCAAGGGGAAGTTTGCAGTTTGCTTTTCTAGCCTATGGGAAGTTCGTGCCCTTAGTACCAAACAACAGCAAACAGAGCCTTGTGCACTCTCTGATGGCAAAATTTACATCTCACAGACCCTAGACGACCCTCACGTACTCGCAGATGTGGACAGTGCAACACCAGCTGTCTGTCCAACTCTCTTACCTCCTCAATACACTCTGCATAAACATATAATCTACAGCCTTCATGTTAACACTGCCATCAACACCACTGTACACGTCATCTCTGGGGACGGCTAACGCCTCAGAGCAATTCAGAGCAACTGTGGAACTCTGAGACCAATGTTAACCTTTTTCACCATTACTATGCTGGATTTCTCATTATGACATTAAACATTGCTGGAAATTGTCAAGTAGCTCTTTTGCTCCTTTGTTTTTAAGGGAAAACAACAACTGTACGTTTGAGGTCACGGAAATATTTTATCCGTTTAAAACCTCTCCAGCAATGACGTAGGCATGACACACAATGTCCAACTTCTAACGAGAATAATAAAAATAAAGCACCATCCAAAAACAATACAGCACTATAATCACTACTCACATCACAAAGGTTTTTTTTTTTTTTTGAATAAACATTTTTTTTTTTCAGGGAGTTGTTTTCCTTTAATTAATCTGCAGACCAGTTCATTCCCATGGTCTATTACGTTACAGGACAAAACTATAATTTGTGGATGTTGCTGTCAGGATAGTGTTCCTAACAGGACGAAAAGCCCTGGGTCAGCTTCAGCGGCTTTGACATCGTTGCGCAAGAATGTTGCGGGCCGATAACACGGTGTGCAGTGCGTGATTCCTTCAGGCTATGTGGCATCCTGTCAGCTTGCATTGCCACTGGCTTTCCAAAAAAAAAAATAAACAAACCAGCTTAAGAAACAATTCCATATGGCAGATGATCCTCTGAACCCCATCAGGCATAAACGTCTGATGTTTGCATAGCATATGGTTTGAATATTCACTGATGCATGCTAGCGTCACATGCAAGAGCGGATGGAAATCCTGTTTTCCACACCTGATGGTCTTAAATCAGATATTCACTGTCCTAAAACTAACAGTGAAGTAGATGGCTGTCTGGCGTCAGAGCTGTTGTTAGACTTAAACGTCTATTTTTGTCTTTCTGATCAGCTTTCATTTCTGCTTGCCTGTTTACCTCACCAGTCTAGAAAGCTGGGTAATGAGCACAGACAGAAACGCAGGCAGGAGGAAAGCACTCGTACACCTCAAACACCTGGGCAACGTTAAATTGGGCTCTAACAGGCTGGAATCATATTCAAGCACTACAAAAAAAAAAAAAAACAAAACACAAGACGTCAATTAGTGTCTGCAATATAACCTAACGTGAGAGGGAGAAAATACAATTTCTAGATAAATAGGAGGGGTTCAGCTCTTAAGTCACATAGCCACAGCACACAGGCATGATGCCCAGAAAAACAATCAAACACTGCCGTATTAATCCACATCCAAATGCTCTAGTGAGTCTTTTTAAATTATTTTCATCATGTTTTCTGTTTGTGTTGGCAAGCCTGGAACGGTCCCACTGTGTAATATCGTTTATTAAATGTGTTAGTCAGAAATTGGGTTACCGAATGAGTGTGCGTCGCAGGGTAATGCAAAACAGGGTGCACTCCGGTTCTGTAAATGAATATCCATTATTAAATCGTTTTCTTTTCTTTAGAAATGATCATTCATTCGTTTATTTAATCATCTCGAGTCAGCGCTTCATGCTGGTCAGGAACACTGGGCATCATGCACCCTGGATGGGATACTGGACACCAACACACCTTCTCTACTAGGGGCAGTTATAGCATAAATAATCATCTGGAGTTAGGAGAAAACTACAACCTACAATGACAATGAGGTCAGGCCCGAACACTGGAGCCTTGAGGCATCAACCCGACCCACAGAGAAATGATCATTTCATTAGAAAAAAAAAAAATCAACACTGAGTTTATTGCTTGATTACACAGTGAAAGAGCCCATTAATTCTTTTCATTGGGTAATGGTGTAGGAGAACACCGTAAATAAGGATGACAGTTAAAAAAAATAGGATGAAGGGAAAGAATTATGGAAAAATCCAAAATGAGGTGATTTTTTTTTTTCCCGATGAATGATAATAATATACCACAGGACACGCTGTCAGATACTTTGCAATGATTTGGCAGCCGAAAACATCCACATATGATTAACGGTTAAAGCGTTCTGCAATTTAGGCTTCATGCTTTCTCCCCTGCAATGTGTCCTATGCTCTATATATGGAAGCAGCTCGGATTGCCTCAAAACAAATTCCCTAAAGTGCTGAAGCAAGAGAAAGCAGTATTGCTGCATTTAAGCTACTATTTCACACTGTAGCTCCTGCTGTGTTCAGAATCTGAGACTTACTTTCTCCTTGAGGGAATGATGCACAAAACACCCAGTAGATTTAGAGTGCAGATTAAAACTTGGTGAAGGAGTCATAAATGAAGCCACAAATCGTTTGGCATCACTATGTTCACATATCGACAGATTGTGTGCAGAAATACTTGTGACCGAATACAGATTACTGAACAAACAAAAAAAAATCATTAAGAATTAAAAGACAGAATTTAGTACGCATTAGGGTTATTGTGTTATTTGTATATGTTAATCTGTACACTTGTGTGGATGTGTGGATGTGTATTTGCATCAAACTGTCTGTCTGGCTTCGTTGGTGGCCTCTGGACTGTGTCAACCGGTCGCATTCTGCCCTGAGGACTGCGCTCCACCTTTTTCTGTCAGCTAGTGTAGGTCTCGAGTAGCTTTGTAACAAGCTCTCAGACCTGTAATTAGCAATGCTATTTAGAGTTCTAAAAATATATAGGCTACTTTAAGGTCACTTGGGAATTGTACAAGCATATTTCTTCTTACCGGTGTCCAGTAACAGACAGAATCGTCTTTGACTCCAGACTGGCGTCAGACAATATGCACATCACTGAGTGCATTCACCAGTGTGTATATAAAGCGATAAGCCTCTATGGAAGCTTCTAGAGCCGTTTCCATCGTGAAAATGGCAAGTTATCACGAAAATTTCAACTTGGTTTAATAATTGGAACTGTGCGATGGATCATAGCATTTCAGAGGTAGAAGCATCTAAGCATTTCATGGGTGTACCTTGACTACAAAAATTCTGGCAAATCCTCAAACCTATGAAAGCAGTGTGGCCGTAAAAAGGTGAATGTGAGCAGCGTCGGCTCTCAAGAACCAGTGCACATGATAGGCGTGCAACACTGCCTCAAATAACATGGGAATTCAATGGCAGGGCCTGAACAAACATCAGCATGAGGACTGTGCAACGTTCCCTCCAAGATGATTCCATGGGGGACCTACCGAGTATTAACAGGTATACCAGTTTTTCTGGTTCTTCAGTGTATATGTGGCCAAAACCAGCCTCTCTGCATATCCGTGGAAACATTGTTGCAAGCTGATTTAAGATCAACATTTTTTTCCAACTGCACAAATGTACAAATAATCCAATATCTCAATTATAACTCAATTCCTCACAACTTGCGTGCATTAAGTTTGTCGCTACTTGGCAACCGGTCAAGTGTTTAAAAAAAATAAATAAATAAAAAATAAAAAAAAAAAAAACATCCTGTTACAAATATCAGCACAGTTACAACCCTTCTCAACCAATCAGACTGCAAGGTCGGAAATAACTGTTGTATAAAGGGTCACATGACCATAGGATTTATCTGTGCTAGAAACGTAATAACTTGCCTACAATCCCAGAAGCATCACTTTTTGACACATCCTCTTTTAAACATCTATAATTTACTGTTCCGCATTTAAAATGTAGCCAAATCTCAGTTAGGATTAGCTTTCGGTGGGAAACAAGACTGCTTTCTGGAGTGCTTTTATAGTCAAGGAAATTGCACAACATTTTTCCCCACAGAATATTACAGAATCTTTACCAAGTGCAAGTTCCGAGTTATTTCTGACTTTGGGGTATTTCTACACATCCTTTTATAAAGTTAAATATTCCATCATCTCTACAGATGTGCGCATGTGCAGTCCGTGACAGATTTGGGTGGGACTGTAATCCCTGAGATTCGGCAGTAATAATTACATTACCTCTCCTGTGTATGCAAAATCTATCCAGTCAGAATAGGGATTTGTCAGCTGTGTGCAGTTCTCTGGTTAGTTTATGGATATTGCACACAGCAAAAATGTGAAAGGTGAAATGATGTAAGTGACTACTGACTGCACTTGGGCAACGCTGCACTGAAATGCTCAGGACGAGAGAGGGTTCTTCCAGCCTGTCTTCAGCAGACATGCAGCTAGGAGGGCTGAAAATGTCAACATAAACTGAGAGATATGGAGAAATACTGACTTTCTCTGAAGGAGCTTTCTATTCACACAGATTGAAAATAACACACAATTATAAACTTACAACACATCTAAATAACAGCTATACAATACTGTTACGGTACTGAAAGAGGGGGTAGAAGACAGAACAAGAATGAACAAGACACTATGTTCTGTAAGATCTTTACTTTTCATCTCGGTGAGAGGCCAGTCCAAGGCCACACTCTAAGTGGAATGTACCATCCCTACCATATCAAGCCAAAATAAACCCAACAAGTGGCAGGGTTAGCCCTGTTTAATGGCCAGCACTTTTGTGCGTCAGCTATTTTCTGGTATCCAAAAAGGTATCCTAGGTCAGACACAGGCCAGATGATATTTAATGCTGAGTCTGTGAGACTTCTGCAAGGGCACAAGCAACACTGGTAGGACAGAACGAAAAAACAGATACAGCCCAAGCCTACTATAAAGAAAGACAGATCTGGAAAGATACATCCAACTGTGCTGGGAGGCAGTGTATGTAGTATTATATGCAGGTCAAAATGAAGATGTGAGTACAACATTTTTTGCTCTTATAGCATTTCCATCCAGCTCTTTTATGCGAATGTTCTAAAAATGACTTTGAACTGAAAGAGAACAAGCCAGCAAGCCATAAAACACATATTGAAAAAATGCATTATTAATAAAGACAAGAACGCAAAGAACTTTTTTTTAAATAAATGGCGATATGAGAATCATATCTACGAATACTACATCTATATATACACTCTATAGACAAAAGTATACAGACACACAGTGTTTCATGGAGTCTCATGGCCACAGGTGTACAAACTCAAGCACCTAGCCATGCAGTCTGCCTTTACAAACATTTGTGAAAGAACAGGTCATTATAAGGAGCTCACTGAATTGGAGTGTGGTTCTGTAACAGGATGCCACCATTGCAACAAGTCAGTTTGTGAAATGTCTTTCCTCCTAGATCCTCCACAATCAACTGTGAGTGGTATTATTGAAACGTGGAAGCTTTTAGGAACCACAGCAACTCGGCTGCAAAGTGGCAGAGCACGTAAAGTTACACAGTGGGGTCACTGAGTGCTGAGGAGCATAGTGCACAACAGTCGCCCACGCCGTGCGCCGGATGCTTTGTGGCATGGATTTGGCCAAGCATCCGCATGCAAGCCTTATATCATTGAGCACAATGCCAAGTGTTGGATGGAGTGGTGTAAAGCACAGCACTACTGGACACACATGAGCAGTTAAAACATGTGTGTAGTGATGAATCATGCTTCTCTATCCATCAGTGTGATGGATGCGTACTGGGGTTTGGTGAATGCCAGGAGAACGTTACCTGTCTGACTGCATTGTGCCAACTGTAAAGTTTGGTGGAGGAGGGATAATGCTATGGGGTTGTTTTTCAGGGGTTGGGCTCGGCCCCTTAGTTTCAATGAAGGGAAATCGTAATGCTTCAGCAATTTGGACAATTGTACGCCTCCAATTTTGTGGGAACAGTTGGGAGCAGGCCCTTTTCTGTTCCTGCATGACTGGGCCCCAGTGAACAAATCATAAAGGCATGGTTGGGTAAGTTTGGTGTGGAAGAACTTGACTGGCCCGCACAGAACCCTGAGCTCAACCTCAAACATCTTTGGAGGCCAAGCCCTCTTGTCCTACATCAATGTCTGACCTCATAAACACTCTTCTGGATGAATGGGCAAAGATTCCCACAGACACACTCCAAAATGTTGCAAAAAGCCTTCTCAGAAGAGTGGAAGCTGTTTTAGATGCAAATTGGAGGCCCCACTGCATTATTAATAAAAGCTCCTGTAAGTGTAATGTGTAAGTATCCAAATACTTTTGTCCTTATAGCACATATACAGTTCTCTAGTTATCTACAGGCCCACGTCCAAACACGGCCATGCAGGACACGCATGTGCAGACAAAGCAACTGAAGGGTTTCTTGCTTTTAGTAACTGCAAGCAACATTAAACCCTGAACAGAATAAAGCGCTGATGAATGAATGAATGGATGAATGAATGAATGAATGCACATATGGAAGGATGGTCTAAACTTTGAATGCAAGCTGCTACAGTGAGCTCTAAGCGACACCAACAGAACAACATTTGCAATTCTGTGTGGTCAAGTTCACGTAAATCCCTCTGTAGTGCCCCTGCATCCTTTCCTGTGTGTGTGAACACACTTCTGCACCAGGCACAGTTTTCTGACCGCTGCATTAACTCAATCTGCAATGTCTTTCCAAACAGCAGAAACGAGCTGACATCCTCTTTTGTCTTTATTGACCCATTTGTCACAAGCGCCCTAAACGGTTCATCCATTATAAATCGGTGCAATCAGGGCGGGAAAGATCTGCTGAACAAAGAGACTGAAGAGCGGAGTGTGATAGAGGGAAGTAGACAGCAGGGAAGATTGAAGAGAGGACAATTTTCAGTTTGTCACAGGGACTCTGCTACACACTGCTTGCTGAAGAAACAGATTAACACCGACCTTGCTTCCAAAGGACGCAATACAAGAGTATATAGTTATAATGGATGCAAATTGCTCTAATTAAATTTTTCTTAGAAAAAAATTCACTTCCAAAAAATAGAAGTTATAATGAGAGGCTTGATTTGCTAATCCTCTTTCCATCCTTCTTCCACGTTGCTGAAAGTCTAAGACTGAAAGGCACCTCCATGTGATCATGACAGAGTTACATCTCGTTATTATTCCATACGTGCACTACAGACGTTCACCTGGTCTCCCTGTGGTCAACAGCCATGGGACAGTAAGTATTACATATGCCTTAAGGTCAGCGATTGCATCATGTCATCCTATCAATGGCAAAGAAACTCTGATGCTTTTATTATGTTTCCATTCCCCTAGAGCAGAAAATCAGCAACTCTAAGAATAACTCTGTACATTGATTCAGTTCCATTTGAGTCCATTAACTGCTTACAGGGTGTTGCATTAAAAAAAGCACTCTGATATGTTGTTTGCTTTTCCCATTCGCAGACGCAGGTGGTGAGTCACATCCCTTAAAATAAGGTTTCCGGGTTCGCTTGGCCCACGATAAGAAAAGTCGAACAGAACTCTAATCAGAGGAAAGGCATTACGTAGAGAAACCTACAACGGCTATCTGCATAATGTCATTTTGCCCACACTGATTCATAGCAGTCTCAAAGAGTGGAACGAAGTCAGCTCATTATCACGATCATCAAGGTTGACCAGGAAAGTCAGTCAGAGTTAATGATTGACGACCAGCTGGCCAGCCTTCACGGGCCATTACGGTTCTTGATTTTGAAGATTAGGAAGACTTACAACAATTCAGCCAGGTACTCACAACCAGACTACATGTCTTTAAAAGCCATGTCCTTGGTTTCTAGCTGTTTAAGGTTCTGTAGAGGACAAATATCACAAGCGAATGACGCATCAACCATGATGGCAGGCAACCAGTTCTGAAATGATGATGAGCATCCAAAAGAGCCACTTTCTTCCAAACTGAATAGATTAAAAAAAATACATACCTCAAAAAGGTCTTTTATATGCATTATTATAGAATGGACAAAATCAACTGATGGAAATTTGTGCTTTTGGGAAATCTTTGAACTAATAATAATCAAAAAGCTATGACAGCTGGTTAGTCTATAAATGAATGTCATGTATTTTAGCAGAAGGAAATAAATCAGTCAGTCAAAGGTACTGCTGATGCCCGTAAGCACTAGCTCAGGTAACATCCCATAATGTGCATGTCTTTTTCTTCAGTCTATTTTAAAGCATGAGGTTAAACAGACCAGTGAATGAGGCAGAGAGGCTATGCTTCCCATGAGTCTATTCAATTATAATGTATAAATATACAGGGGTTAGACAATGAAACTGAAACACCTGTCATTTTAGACCACAATAATTTATTAGTATGGTGTAG
>JAOVYV010000029.1:6915378-6925574 GCA_025674545.1 Hassar affinis
GAGCACAGCAACAAGACACAAGGTAGTTATACTGCATCAGCAAGGGCTCTCCCAGACAAAGAGTTCAAAGCAGACTGTAGTTTCAAGATGTCCTGTTCAAACTGTTTTGAAGAAGCACAAATAAATGGGCAACACTGAGGATCGTAGACACAGTGGTCAGCCAAGGAACCTTCATGCAGCAGATGACAAACACATCAAGCTTATTGCCCTTCAAAATCAGAAGATGTCCAGCAGAGCCATCAGCTCAGAACTGACAGAAACCAGTGGGACCTAGGTACACCCATCTACTGTCTGGAGAAGTCTGGCCAGAAGTGGTCTTCGTGGAAAAGTTCAGCTAAAAAGGCATACCTCCGACATGGAAACAAGGCCAAGCGACTCAACTATGCACAAAAATATAGGAACTGGGGTGCAGAAAAATGGCAACCGGTGCTCTGAATGGATGAGTCAAAATGTGAAAGATTTGGCTGTAGCAGAAGGCAGTTGTTCGCTGAAGGGCTGGAGAGTGGTACAGTAATGAGTGTCTGCAGGCAACAGTGAAGCATGGCGGAGGTTCCTTGCCACTTATCCATCATGCATTACCATCAGGGAGGCGTATGATTGGCCCCGAATTTATTCTGCAGCAGGACAACGACCCCAAGCATACAGTACAACCAATTAAGTATATATACACAACTATATTTATATACATACACACACAAACATACTGAACAAAATACAGTATGTGTGCACACGTTCGTGTTCTCATTCATTTTTTTGACCAATAACAAACCCAAGTTTACTCAAAGTACTTTAAAAGACCATGAAGAAAAAACAGAAAAGGGAAAGTTTACTTTGTGAATTTGCAAAACAAACTCGTGTTGTTTGGCCATCATGTGTGTCTGTGTAGACTGAAACATGACTCAGGTGCCAATTATTTGAGCTAAAAGACTTGCAGGCCATGTGTGGTAAATAAAACAAAGACTCATATATACCAAAGACAAACCAGGAGAGTAACTTTCACAGATCATCACTGAACAAACAGCTTCAACTGTATGCTCTAAACATGTCATTTATAAACAAAGGCAGGACCAGGCCAAACACACACTTTTACCGATTATCAACATACTATACATAATTAAAAATTATTATTCAAAACCATTACAAAGTTCTTTCATAAATCCTAGATTTAAATCCTGATGTCTAAATGTAACTGAATATTCTGTTCTTACGCCATTGCCAAATATATCTTCCAAGTAATAACGCTTTTGTAAAAACTGTCATTTCAGAATGTCTAAGACTTCCAATATTGAAAAATGCTGTAATGATGAGGGGTGTGAAATTTTGTGTAGTATCACATTTTGCATTTTTTTTTAAAAACATTATTCACTATACAAATGAACCGCTAAGACAATGCACTTCCGAGTGGCCAACTTGCCATAAAAAGTTTGTAATTTTAGGCAAAATGGTTCTCGAGCTATCACCCTAAAAGGCTTTGAGCCTACCACACTTCAGTGAGCACTAGCATGAAGGGCAAAGGAGAACCAGGGACGCAAGCTTTGTATGTCGTGTCAGACATGTCGGGCTACAACCAAACCAAAAGTCATGTGGATCGGTCAGCCATCGTCAGCCAAATATAGGTGAAGGGAAAAAAATGGAAGAAGAAAATAAATAAATAAATAAATAAATGACCACCAAGAGCTGCTGTGGAGGTCAAAATTAGTCTCCAGTGTATCCAGTTAGAAATCTTTACAGACTCTCAACTACCTTTTAATCCGACATCATATAATTTATCACAATGTAACCCAACACAACACACTTTGATTATATTATACCAATTGGCACAAGTTTACTATCTAAGACCACAGATACATATTTGCAGTGGCAAAGAAATCAAAGTAATAAAGCGACTTGAACAGCAGAAAGCAATACTAACATAGCATCAAACTTTTTTTTCCCCCTTTTTCTATTTAAAGGGTGTCTCATCGTTTGTCGTGATGACAAATTTCATCATAACTGTTGGACAGGCACAGGGCAAATGTCCAGAGGTATGCTACTCCCCAACACCCCACCAACACCCCACCAACACCCCACCAACACCCCAATACACACATAAAACCTAAAACATTTGGTCTTCTTCACACTCTGCTATCTCTATGGTCACCTGCCCTCTCCTTCTCATTTGCCTATCTTTCTTTTTCCAATTTTATTTGTCCTGTCTGCCTATAAACACCTCTCACTAAAGCACTACTATACAGCAGGCTACACAATTTCAGTAGAATTTTCACCCACTTGATTTTTTCCACATTTTGTAGTTACAAGCTGGAACAGAAATAATCTTAAGTGGAATTATATCACAAATCTACACTAAAATCTCTTAATATAGTTTACAGAATTATTCCTAAGCACAATTCAGCTTCTGATGGTAACTGTTTGCATCAGACCTATTCACCTTATTCCTGGAGCTAACACTGGAAAAATGTTACAGGTGAAATTTCAGGTGGAATTAGCAGAACCGTAATCCTTGATGTCAGATTGAGTTGCTATTGTTTACTAAGTTTCCTTCCCCTGTTCGTTTTTCTTACCTGTAATAAAGTGATGTTTCTCCAAGGAATATTTTTCCAAGGTACTGTATATGCATAAGAGAAGATGACTAAAGCTCAGTGTAATGTAAGGACTCAGATGGGCTTGGTGGTCAGGTTTTAATGGCTATATCTTTTCTCACTTCACACTTAGGATTTTCAATAAAAACCTAATATCTGATGTGTGAATTATTCATTCAATCAGAGTGAATAGGCAACCTTAGAATATGAAAATGTTTTAGCCATTGATTTTAGACCTTGAAGGAAGTTGTTCATCTGCACGAATTGTTAGGCAAATCTTATAGGACATACTGAGACATCAGCAATATCTTGTAAACAGCAGCAATATCATGGATTGGCATGCTACTCAGAAATCTGTAGCATGTAAGCACAGATTTCATCTTGTTCTGACTGGTCTATGACAAATTCCCTTCACCTTAAGGTACTTCCGTTAGGGTTTGCCGACTCACAAAGACTCCTACTGTTTAATTTAATCCACAAGACATTTAGCATTTTTATCTAAAGAAATGGTACCTTAACTGATAAGACAGACCCCGGCCAACACAAACATGTCTTGCTAATCAATAATGAATGCAGGAGCATTATTGTAAGCCCTCCTTTACACAAATGCTGTAAAGTTCATTTGGATGTGGCATTTGCATCAGTCTGTTCAAGAATGCAAAATAATTTCTGAAGCTCATTTGAATAGCAACATGATGCCTTGGTAATCAAATATTTTTTTTTTTGTTAGGATGTGACATGGCTTCAGATTTCAGCTCCAACCTTATTCTGTACGCACCCACATGTACACTTACACACATCCTCACAGTGTGTATGTTGTCACTGTAATAGTACTGATGTGTCTGTGTTTCAGCTGCTGGACGGGACTAACAACTGCAGTACGGATGCAGATTGCAAGAAGGGCCAATATAAACGTACAGGCAATGGTAAAAACCCAGATAGAGACTACTTTCAGTCCTTTCAGGAGGCATCTGAATATTC
This sequence comes from Hassar affinis, assembly GCA_025674545.1. NCBI lineage: Eukaryota > Metazoa > Chordata > Actinopteri > Siluriformes > Doradidae > Hassar > Hassar affinis. The sequence goes on from JAOVYV010000029.1 coordinate 6,918,939, forward strand.
CAGAAAAAAAAAATCCTGGTGGCAGAGCAGCTAAAACTAAACTTAGTACAAAAAGTAAGGAAATGTGTGTTTGGTAGATTATTTCTTTGTTGTAACAATGGCAATAAATCTTATACCGTTGAAAAGCCTGTTGTGTTGCACCCATGAAAAATGTGCCATATCAGCTTATTTTGCTGTTGCTATTGTTTTGAGCATCTGGTACACCCAAGTTGCCAATCTCTGGTCTCATCGGGTTGCCAGGAGGCCTGCCATGACTGCCCTTCACCGTCAGGCCCGTTTGCGCTGGTGTCGGCAACACGTTCACTGGAACCTGGAATGTGGAGGAGCGTTATGTTCAGCGATGAGTCCAGGTTCTGCCTATGGCAGTTAGATTGTAAAGTCAAAGTGTGTAGAAGACACAGAGAACGCTACGCTGATTGCTGCAGTGATCAGTAACATCTTTTGGTGGATGCAGTGTGATGGTGTGGGGCATCTCCCTCACTGGAAAAATGAGGCTTGTCATCATTGGAGTGGAGAGGATGGAATGGTCTGCCAGCAGTCCTGACCTCAACCCCATTGAACACTTGTGGGATCAGCTTGGATGTGCTGTCCTGCCAGAGTGACACAACCATGTTGGCTGACTTGCGACAAAGGCTGGTTGAAGACTGGGATGCCATCCCACAGCAGTGTGTGACCAGGCTGGTGACCAGCATGAGGAGGAGGTGCCAGGCTGTTGTGGCTGTGTATGGTTCTTCCACACACTACTGAGGGTCCTGTTTTTTCAATGACTAAATTGTTAAATTGCCAATATGTCCAGTAAACACCAAATGAGTCAATGGCAGAATAAGCTGTTTGGCAATGGCAGAGAGGATTTGGCACATTTTTCATGGGCACAACCCACATTCTCAGCTCTACTGCTCATCCCACAAATGCATGTTCGTTACAAAGGAACATGCATTCCTTTAAAAGGGAAATTAACCGGCTTTCCAATGGTATAAGATTTATTGCAAAGAAGAATTTTTACAACAAAGAAATAATCTACCAAACACAAATTTCCTTACTTTCTGTGTTCTGTTTAGTATGACAGACTGTTTTAATGAAAATCTTGTTGAGGACATAACAACATTATATAACATGCATAACTAATATATACTAGAAGACATGTTATAATCAGGGAATGCTGGTATAAATGGGTTCAAATAGATCATCATGAATAAAATATTGCATTTTAGGCATCAGACTATGGGATTTTGTGGAACCAGATGCAACAGCATCACTGGTGTAACAGAATGGCTAAGGCTGATTTTTTTCAAACTCAAACTGTAGATTCATGCAGACCAGACTAGACTTAATCTCTAATTGGGCTGTTACTGTTACTGTTACTGTTACAAGTCATCAGCAGTGATTACAAAGGTGCACGTGGATGGGTATAATAAACATGAACAAGGTGGATGGTTTATGCCATCATATATTTTTACCTTTGGAGGTGAAATAATTAATGCATAGGTGTTTCTATTAAAGTGGCCAGTGAATGCAAAGGTATGGATATTATGTCTAATATATTATGTCCCATTTAGTATCATGACCAGCCATCACTGATTATAAGTCATGTCATTGTTTTCCATATACATGTCTTTTGTGCATGTATGCCATTATCTATATGACTATAGCATGTCATTACATCATGAATATATATCAACATTCTTAGCAGGGTATATACTAGTATACCAGTACACACCCGGTACAGATATTACATCATTCCAAAACCCAAATTTATTTAGTTTCTCTGCCACCAGGACACTGCGATTTAGTTTGAAATCTATGCTCACTGCTTTATTCTTTTCAGAGAATTAACATGATGATGGCAAAATGTATTCAAAATGATTTTGACCTGAGGGTTTTCTCACCACAGTAATATCACTATTTCTGATCAAACGTTACATTAATACAAATGGCAGATCCAGTTCACGGTAGGGATTGCATTCAGTTTCTCTGGGCTTTGCATGGCTCTCTTTCAGGATGAATCTATTTGATGCAAATGCTTATTTTCTCAGCTATTGTTCACAGATATCCATCATGTGACATGAATGTATATAGTAAGAAGTTTTCTAATTGCAAAGCCCATTTCCAGAAAAGTTGTGACACTTTCAAAAAATGCAGTAATTAAACCTGAAATCTGTAATTTTTTAATTCACTTGAACCTGTATTTAATAGACGAAAGGACAAAGAATATGTTTTCAGTGTTTTCAATGGCAAACTTCATTCTATTTTTTTAATATAAACACATGTAGAAATTGATGCCTGCAACACACTTAAGAAAGTTGGGACAGAGGCGTGTTTACCGCTGGATCACATCACTTTTTCTTTTAATTATTCTTTTTAATATGTTGGGAATTGAAGATAATAATTCTTGCACTTTTTGAAGTGGAATTTTTGCCCATTCTTTCTGCTGCTTAGCAGTCTGTGGTTACTGTTGTCTGATTCTCCTCTTCATGATGCTCCAGACATTTTCAAGACACATCTGGACTGCAGGCAGGCCAGTCAAGCCACACTGATGTAACCTGTGCAGAATGAGGCCTGGCATTATCCTGCTGAAATAGACAGAGTTCCTTGGAAAAGATGTTGTCTTGATGGTAGCATATGTTTCTCCAAAATATCAATATAAGCCTCTGCATCAATGGTTCCTTCTTATATATGCAGATCACCCATGCTGTGGGTGCTGATGCACCCCCATGCCATCACAGATGCTGGTTTTACAAATCCAACATCCATTTTTCCCATAAACATGCTGAACAGAACACATTTCCTCTTTGTATAATACATTTTGAGGTTGCATTTCTTGATGCAGCGGTGGACTATGTTAAGTAACAATGATTTTCCAAAATACTCTCGAGTCCAAGTGGCTATATCCGTCACTGTATTGTGAAGGTTTGTCAAACTGTACCGCCTGAGGGCTCAATGGCCACACACATTCAGCAGCAGTTTCTGCCTTTGGCCTTCTCGCACCAAGATTTCCCCTGACTCCCTGAATCTTTTCACAATATTATTAACTCTATATGGTGAAATTCCTTGCAATCTTGCTCTGAGAAACATTATATTTGAACTGACTGATAATTCTCTCATGAAGTTTGAGTGGTGGTGAACCATGACCCATCCTGAGTGTCCGAACAGCGGAGTCGCTCGCTGTCTTCAAACGCCAACTGAAGCCCCACCTCTTTCGTGAGCAGTTGAATGAGCACTAACTCCAAGCTGTTACCGCACTTATAGCAGTTATTGTATTCCCTATGTCTTGTTCTTCTCTGGTTTTGTGTAGTTTAGGAATACTTGGGTTCTGGGACTTATGACATCTAATAGGTAGTACATGGCTAAAATTCTAGCAGTATCACAACTCAAAGTAGCTTGAATTCAGGTCTACCAGCCTTAGCATTGGATATTCCAAATGAATGACTAAGCACTCTTGTAAGTCTCTGTGGATAAGAGTGTCTGCTAAATGCCATTCATGTAAATGTAAATGTAAATCCTTGCTTGCAAAGACTAAGCCTTTGCTGGACACTCCTTTTTTACTTAATCTTGATGACCTCACCTGTTACCAGTTACACTGCTAATTGGGGAAACTTCCAGTGATACTTGTATACCATTTTGCCTCTGTCCCAACTTTTTTGAGTGTGTTTCAGGCATTCATTTCTAAATGTGTTTATATAATTGAATACACTGAAAATCTTTTCATTCATTTTGTCTGGAAAATAAAGCTTCAGATGAATTAACAAATGACATATTTGGTTATTGCATTTTTAGAAAATGTCCCAGCTTTTATGGAAATGGGGTTTGTAAATATGTGTCGTGAAAAGGATGGCTCATCGTTCCTGACCTGAGACAGATAATGGAAATGTGTTCTGCTTGGACACACTTATTGTGTGCTCAACTTCATTGTCATATTTGCATAAGGAGACATACCATTACATAAGGACACAAGGACACATATTTACAAAAGGTGTCTTCACGACCAGATCTTTATCTTTATCTTTATCAACACCTTTCTATGTACACAGCAACCAGAAAACTCTGTTTTGTCGGACCACTTTCTGAATTTTAACTATGTTAGAAGTAATGACAATAACAATCATTGCTTCTCCCCAGACTTAATTCTATTTAAATATTCAGGCTTATTAAATACTGCATGACCACGTGAAGGTTTTCTTTTAAGCAACAAGAAAAGAAATTGTATAAATAAATAAATAAATAAATAATGGGAAAAGCCGCTCATGTACCTTCATTCCTCCATGATCATTCCTCCCTCCCCACCCCACATAAAAAAGTTGGCCAAACTGAAGCATAAATAGTAAAACATATAGCAAAATAAAAAAGGAACAAGAAAAATGAAGCACAAAAGATACACATGGCCAAAAAGGCATTCCTTAGGTTTATAACTCATTAACAACCCCATCTTTTGGCTATAAGATAGTAATATGATTCCATAGATAAATACTATATTTTACCACTTGACAAAGAAAAAAAATAGAAAAACTAGAACAGTTAGTAATATAGAAATATACTGTATAAGTCCAGTAAACTCTATACAGTTGGTAAGTAAATGCTACTTCATACTTCATAAAGTATGTAAACTGCATTTATGTGTGTTTACCCTCCTTCCCTACTTCCCTGAATAGTCTAATCTAGTCTAGTCACAGTCAGCTAAGAAATCAAAGGATTTATTCATAAAGAAAACGATCTTGCTTTACAGAGAGCTACAAGACAGACACAACTGTTCAGCCCATTGAGGAGGAAGTAGGCATTGAGAGAGGTTTGTGGCAGTACCACACTTCACTGAAACTTGGTGAAATGAATCATAAAACAATCAAATAAACTCAAAATGAAAAGAAAAAAAGAAAAAATGACTTATTACTTAACTTACTAAAGTGGCGGTACTACAGTGGTCTGAAAACCTATATAATAAATAAGGAAATAAAAAGAAAAGGAAATCCTCAAACAGCCTCAACACACATTTGAATAAAAAATGAAGTCGACTAAACATAAAAATGAGAAAACACAGTATAGGCTTAACGGGTTGCATTCATGTTGCGTGTCTAACTAAGTATTGTACTAATGTTGTTCAGGTGAGGAACTGATCACCTGAACGTCCCATGCTGATATACTAATAAATGGAATACAGGAAATCAAATCACAATGTAGCTTATATTAAATCTGATACACGAATGAAAAGATTTCCTGTTTACAGACACAGGTGTCCAAGACTCCACAAAAATGTGACTTTTCCACTCAAACCCTATTCCAAACAATAAGGAGATTACGCTCATGCTGATACTCTGTTTGACGATGACCCCAACTGAGAATATATACGAAGCCCATGCTTCCTAAGAGCATGCATGTCTGTGTGTGTGCATCTGTACGCGCTTCTAATGTTGCCTTTCTTGCTTCCTCGAGCATAAGCCTGAACTGTTAGGTGTTCGAATCTGCCAGAGTTTACATCCTCGCTTTCTCCTAGGGCGCATGACGGGGGTATGCTTGAACAAGTCCACGTGTGAGATCCTAAGCTGGTGTCCTGTACAAGACGACCGTGTGATACCAAAGTAGGACTTTTCCACCCAGAGCTAATACAGCATTGCTTGAAACACAATACAATACAATACAATACAATAAAAAAAAAAGAATTTTACTTTGTGATAATATGTTTGTATTCAGAGTTGAGGCTGGGAAGCCAAAATTCTTCTCACGCATAATTATAGACTTAACCCGTGTTATGTAAGAGTGATGCATGAGGGTGGAGTTTGTGTAAACCGAAAGGAGTGTCTCAGTTGGACTTGTGATCCCGGACTGATGATTACAACCACTACTATTCATACTGGCGATGTACTAGACACCTGTTAAATGTTTATTTTAATGTTTGGCATCTTCTCATTCAAATCTTAGAAGCAGTAGCAGACATTAATATTGTTATAATTATCAGATTGTATGTTACATATTACATTTTTGTACTTTAGATTATACCGTACTTACTGAGGTTAAAGGAGGTCATTTAAATGATAGTGAAAAACCCTGTCTCCGGAGCTTGTACTCAACAAATTTTGCCAACTTTCGCTACATAATCTGAACAGGGAGCCCAGAAAATGTGTTAAAGCAGCTGAACAACCAAACTCTGAATACACCACACTTTCCCTACATAAATATTGACATAACACTTGGACTTATCTTGTCAAATCTGAACACAACCCTAATGACATTAACCACTTTGTTTCTCTTTCGTTCTCTCTCTCCCCAAGTCCTCCACATTTGGCAGCAGCTGAGAACTTTACACTGTTCATCAAAAACTCCATCTCCTTCCCTAATTTTGAAGTAGTGAGGTAAAACAATGTCTTTCAAATAATATCAAATAATTGTTTGAGAGTGAGTTCAGTTTGAAAATAATGGTTTTATGAGAGAAAAAAATATCTACTCAATTTCACATTTGTAATGTCTGCTTCATGTTTTGCACTGGATATTCAATTCAAAGATGGATAAGAAGTAATGGATATTTGTTTCTTTATAATTATATGGCCTATATATATGCCTATTATATATGGCCTACAGGGGTTAGACAATGAAACTGAAACACCTGTCATTTTAGATCACAATAATTTATTAGTATGGTGTAGGGCCTCC
>JAOVYV010000029.1:7008277-7015777 GCA_025674545.1 Hassar affinis
GGACACAGGGAGGACATGCAGACTCCACACAGAAAGGACCCAGACCGCCCCATCCGGGGATCGAACCCAGGACCTTCTTACACACCTATAATCTACTGCAATATGTGTTTGGGGGACATCCTGAATGATATCTAATACATTCAAACCTATGCAACGATTACGTTTATATATTTCCTCCACACAGAAAGGACCCAGACCGCCCCACCCGGGGACCTTCTTGTTGTGAGGCGACCCACCGAGCCACCGTGTCGCCCCTATTACAATATTATCAAACTATATTTAGTTAATTTAGTTGTCATTAGCAAAATGCACCTACAGCTCCTAATTGGTGCAGGAGAAAAGCATTCTGTGATAGACTGTAGGGATGTAATGGAGGGTTTCAGGAACTGCAGATCTTCGTAATCAAAAGCCTCTAAACTTTATACACAGTAGTACAGGGGGAAAAAAACAAAACTATCCTGCAGGTGGAAAACGACAGGTCGAAGAGAACGTCCAGCCCGGTAACTACACCATCCACTCTTTCTAACCATGAAGAGCTGAAAAGCATCTCAGAACGCACAACAAGACAAACCTCATTTAAGCTCTATATGAGCCCCAATAGCAGAAAACCACAGCGCATTCCACTCCTGTCCACCAACAGCAGGAACTAGACGTTTTTCGTTAACTATTTACTATTAGTTCATTAATAAAGTGGCAGTTTAATAATTAACGTGCTACACAGAATCAGTGGAGGTCAACCGAATGACTCACCATATATAAAGATATCCAGTACACCCAGTGTGCATAAAGGTTAAGAATATAATTCAGCTTTTGTCTGTATGTTTGTATACACACACTCTTTTTGTTCTAGAGACCCTTTTTTCTTAGACATGCATTGTCAGAATGTGTATAACTGACATACCAGAGGATCTTCATTAATACACTTTTGATCGCAGTGGATCACTGAGGTGGCTTTACTTCTGTACCGCAGAAACAACGAAGTCAGAATGACAGTAAATCATAACTATTATAGATTATACACAGTGCAATTTTATAATGACAGTGAAATATGATCTCAAGTCATATTTGAAGTCAAGCCAAGTGAGATTTATTGTCATTTCAACCATATTCTGTGTGTAGAGTACACAGTGAAGTGAACCGTGGTTCCTTCGTGACCTACAGGTTGTGCATAGTTGAATAGGAGTGCATAGGAGGGTGTGTGTGTGCAGCATGTGGTCCACTTCAGCTTATTTGAGGTGTGTGTGAAGTCTTTAATCCAGTGACTGGTTGTTGAGGAAAGAAGCTGTTTACACGGTATAGTTGAGATGGCTTGAATGCTTTAGCACAGATGGCAGGAGGGTGAAGAGTGTGTATGAGGGGGCACAAGAGTGTGTGGTGTCAGCCACAACACCGATTATCTTCTCAGCTGTCTTCACTATCCTCTGCAAGGTCTTGTGAAGGTCAAACCAGACAGTAATGCAGCTGCTCAGGATGCTCTCGATAGGTGGTGTTAGATGTGCTGCTGGACTTTCTTAGCTATAGAGCTGGTGCTGTCGGACCAGGAGAGGTCCGTAGAAGAAAAATTTAGTTTTGACATTTCCATGGAAGAGCCTACAATGTTCAGCTCTGTGTTCTTCAACAGCCATCTCTTTAGTTAAGTTCAGAGACAGATTGTCGACCTTACACCTGCCCATCAGCCGTGGGACCTCCTCTCTGTATGGTGACTCATCGTTCTTGCGGATGAGACCCACCATGGGCGTGTGAGTCATGTGTCAGCAGAGTGAACAGCATTGGACTGAGCATAAAACCCTGAGGAGCCCCAGTGCTCTCAGGACTGCCAATCAAGACAGACTGGGGTCTTCCATTCAGGAAGTCCAGGATCCAGTTGCAGGGGGAGGTGTTCGGGACCAGCAGGCTGAGCTTTTCAGTCAGGAATGATGGTGTTGAAGTCTATAAACAGCATTCAAAGCAATGTGTCCATCTTATCCATGTGGCTGAGAGCCAGATGGAGGTTGGTAGCCATGGCGTCATCCGTAGAGCGATTGGGACGATAAGCAATCTGAAGGGGGTCCAGTGAGGGGGAGGCAGCAGGGACTTGATGCGCCTCATGGCAGTCGCTTTGAAGCACGATGGAATGATGGTGCTGTTCAGAGAGATGTGTGTGAGAACATCTGCTAGCTCTTTTCTGAGCCGTCTGCCAGGAACGTCTGGTCCGGCAGCTTTCCGTGGGTTAACTCTGTGTAGAGTTTTACTCACTTCGCATGCGATGAGACGAAGCACCTGGTCATCGGGTGGAGACGTGATCGTCCTCGCTTTGAACCGAGTGTAGAAGTCACTGCCTAGGAGGCATCACTGTCACAGGCAGGTGGTGTAGTCCTGTAATTAGTGATGGCCCGGATGCCCTGCCACGAGTGCCGTGTGTCACCGCTGTTCTTGAAGTGACAGTTGACCACGTGCACACTATGGCTCTCTTCTTGCTGTCTCCGACAGTTTGGGCCTCGCTATTCTCAGGGCCGCCTTTTTGCCTTCTGGTTGGGTCGTGTTTCGATCGTCTTCAGTGAACTTGCTGATGTAGCTGTTCACTGATGAAGTGTACTTCAATGTTTGTGCGCCGTTCTTGCTGCAAAGTCCACATGTTGATTATGGGAATTTAAGCACTGATAAACCACCATCGGGATGTCAACTACAAAATTAACCAAATGTTTAGTAGCATGTTAATCTAGTGCTTAGCTCTAATGAGTTGAATATTTTTGCATATAAATCCTATATGCTCTAGACTGAAGTACCAGAAAAACTGGTACTGGTACTGGTACAAACTACATAACAAGGACACCTATACATGCCATTAGATGCGTCCACCAGTGCGTATATAAAGCGATAGACATCTGTGGAAGCTTCTAGAGCTGTTTCTGAGATGGGAATGGTAAGTTATAGTGATTTGGGGATTTTCAACATGGTTTAATAGCTTGTGAGTTAGGTCATAGCATTTTGGTTTGGATTTTCACATATGAGCATTTCAAGGGTGTACCTACCGTGACTACGAGAACCTTGACCTTACAACAGCAGCGTGGCCGTACAAAGACTCTGGGTGAACGTGACCAGCGTCGGCTGCAAGAATCGTTTCAGGCGATAGAACGAACATCAGCATGAGGACTGTGCAACGTTCCCTCTAAGATCCCATATCAAGTATTAACTGTGTATAAGTGTGTTGGGAGGAGATAAAACAGTCTGATGCTTATTTTGGGGGTAATTTAGTAAATAAGTGAGCTATGGTGACTGTTATTAGATTAACTAGTAAAAGGTATTAGTGCTTTCACCCAGACTGCACTAACCTCTGTGGTCCTGTGGTCTGAATTGGTTACCAGAGTTCATTAGAAAATGATCAGCATGGAAATTGAATATTAAAAAACAATAACTGAAAATATGATGCTGCAAATACCTCTGAAACACACACACACACATCTTTACTCAAGTTAAGAGTGAAAGTGTCGGGAATATTTCTACATCCTAAAGCTTTTATCTGTATTTGTGACGAACATTCATTTAGAATAGCGCCACTCTGCCATCTGGTGGTCACTAGGAGGTATTACAAAATCAAAAAAAAGGCAAAAATCATGAGTAATCATGAGTAAAAGCTCCACAGCACAGAACAATACACCTTAAATAAATAACAAGATAAATAATCTTTATTATTTCCATGTCTTTTTCATAGATATAAAATTATGTATTATGCACAATCATTATTACCAATGCAATGCAGAAACTCCGTGCTCAGTAGTGGGTACAAGGCTCCAGATGCTGCTCAATAGATACTGTGCACATAAAACAGGGTTGCCAGGTAAAGCTTGACATGTTATCAGTTAACACACAGACAGACATCTATACCATGTCCTTATGTCTTTACTACAGCAAATAACAAATGATAAGAATAAAAAAAAGAAGCCCAGAACCGTCACCGTTTACAGCAGGAAACCTGGTTTTAGGATTAAGGATTAGCCAGCATCAACCGATGAATAAAATCTTTCAATATAAATTAGATGATGTCGAATCTGTCTGACAAAACACATACACGGATACACGATTACAATCCCGGCCCTCTGGAGCCACTGTACCCAACACCCTTCAAAAAAATGTATACGCGTTAAAAACTTCATTTCCCAGCATTCAACATTGGCCTGCGTAAACCGAAATCAGCCCCTGTTCATGCCGACGTGTCTCTCAGTACACCGAGGCGTGCAAAAGCCTTAGGTAGGTTATTAGGACAGGTTTTGTTATAGGTGTTCATTATGAATTGTGTATTATTGAGTCAGTAGGGGGAACAAAAAATGACCTTCCAGCAGAGAAATGCCAGTAAAAACACAACACAGACCACTTTTCAGACTGAAAACGACTGTAATGAAGGCTGCATGCAAAAAAATTTAAAGAAATAAAGAAGCAACTGTGACAGTCAAAGTCTCCAGAAGAGCTGCGGTAGATTCTGCAAGACGCTCAGTAAGACTCGGCAGGTAATTTACCTTTGCATGTGCCTAAGACTTCTGCGTCGTACTGTACAGTAATCAGCTGGTGAGCTTTACTGAGCGTCTTGGAGAATCTCCCACAGCTCTTCTGGAGACTTTAACTGTCGCACTTACTTCTTTTTTTTGCATGCAAAATATCTACATTTACGGCATTTGGCAGACACCCTTATCCAGAGTGTCTTACATTTCTCATTTATACAACTGGTAGACAAGTTGAGGGTTAGATGCCTTGCTCAGGGGCCCAACAGTGGCAGCTTGGTGGTGCTGGGGCTTGAACCCCCAACCTTCTATTCAATAACCCAACACCTTAACCACTGAGCCCCTGCCCAAAACCCAGCAGCCTTCATCACGGTTGTTATTTCATTTGTCTTAAAAAGTGCTCTGCTTTGCAATACATTTCTTTCTTAACTGATGTTTCTGTACATGCGCCTCCCTCTTTCATTTATTATTTTTTTAAAGTAATGTTCGGAAATCTAAAATCGTCCACTGGATAAAAACTAAACATCGATAACAAAATCTGTACTAATAACTAGTGTGCCTAAGCACTGTATGCCTTTACTTAAAGTGGTTCTTTTGTTAACTCTGTATCTAGGTGCGTCGCTTTAGCTTATACGAGACGCCGTACCGCTGTTTTAGCTCGATAAAACGAGGCGATTCCCTTTTCAGACCTGAAGTGAGCAGGGGCTGAATGGCTCTTCAGGGGGAAAGGAGGGTGAAAGAAAAATTCTCAGCTATTCTCAAACCATTTTTACTTAAAAAAAAAAATCCTCAAATATTATTAGCATGATTCTTAACTTTATTTTACAACATTTCAAGCACAAAATAAGTAAGTAAAAGATCTCCGTCAACCTTTAAAAGCAAACTATTAAGAAGCAAACTCTGCTATAAACAAACAGAACAAGATCCCCTGATGCCATATCCTTGAAAAAAAATCACTCATTCCTTTTGCTGCTGGTAAATAGGTTAGGTTTTAAAAAAAAATTAAATATTACATACTGTATAGGTTATTAATTACAGTAACAAGGTTCCATGCAATCTTTTTTTTTTTAACCTCCTGTACAGACTGGAAAGAGATCAGTAGTAATTAGCGAGGCTGTACAAGCCCACGGGTTCTGCTGCTTGGACTGCCAGTGGTTTGTGTAGCCACAGTGATGGGACGAGGCCTTATTGCCGTTATGTCAGTATGTTGGGCTTCGAGGTCTACGGTCCCGTTTACGGAAATGAACAGACGTACGAGACGAACCGACCGCTCTTGTAGAGGACGCCCGGTGTTTCTCGTAAGGTTCTGCTGGAGTGATTGTTGATGATCGATATTATATACGTAGAGCTAAAAAGACTGCTGTCGTAAAGACGTTCTTAAAAAGGAAATGGCCGCCGGCACACTGTAGGCTATACGTTTCACATAAGCACATCTGCCACAATGAGAAGTGCATCAAGACTTGGACAGATATTACATTACATCTCCCAATATCTATATTATCAAGGTCAACATAGTGGCACATAGGCAATGGAAGTAGCTGCTCTGCTAAATCCCTGCACGCACACGCACACACACACGCACACACACACACACGCACGCACACACACAGGCCCATAATCAATAGACTGTAAGAGCTTTATACCTTAAACGGAAAATTGGACCAGCTAAATAAACCACCTGGGTTCTTTCAGTCAAACACATTATTATTATTAGAATGATTATTACTACTACCACTGATATTTATTAAAAAAAATCAATAAATAAACATGTAGCTAGGTTGGGGAAGCACTGGAGAAAGTGGCGAGTCTGTTAACGGTAAAACTCCAGGCGTTTTTAGACGATGTCGTGGCTGTCTGAACGGAAACAGAAGTTGAAATGGGAGTCGAAATCAAACCCGTTTAAAATAATAATAAAAAAAAAATAAAGCTTCGCCTTTCTAAGGAAGTGTACATACATTCATGAGACACCTTGCTCTGTAATATGTAAAGGTGTGTTTCTTTCTCTCTCACTCTATCTCTGTGTTTCCTTGTGTGTGTGTGTGTGTGTGTGTGTGTGTGTGTGTTTAAAAGCAAACAGGCCCCCCTCATCTTCTTATCCTAGCAAACAAAGGCTTCATGTGTGTTCAAGCATGCTGAAACGTCTTGCAGATTATTTTACACGGAGCTCTTTACATCCTCTTTCTCTCACTTTGCTAACAGGAATCCGAGTCAACGATCCTTTTCTTCGGAAAAAGCGGTTGGCTAGCAGCTCCTGGTGACTAGTGTTCCTGTGAATTTCATAGAAAACGGGAAAAGGAGAGAAGGAGAGAAGGAGCCTGTTAGAGGGCCTGAGCCGTGTGAATCGGTGAATCTCGGGCACGATTCCCAAGAAAACACAGATGTCTATCGGGACGTTTCAGGGTAAGTAAACAAAACAAGGAAGAAAAAAAAAAAAGAAGAAAAAAAAGACGTGTGTGTGTGTGTAAACATCACTAGTTTGGGCCTACAGATTCCCTGGAGCTCTTCGTGTGTGAAGCGCTGTAAGCCGGGAGTCTTTGTTTGAATTTTCACCTTTTTCAGGTAGAACTGTTTATAGGTTTGTAGCAAGGATGCTTTCCGGGGTGCAGGAAGTTTTAGAGAGTCTCTACCTGAGAGAACAGGTTAAAGAACCCAGGATTTTTATATCAGATCTATGAAGCGTTTTGGATTCCTTCTTGACCTTTTCACTTTTTGTACTAATAGGGTGGGGCTTGCCAGGCTGAATGCAGCTTATTACTCAATCGCTATCTTTACAGAATAACAAGTGATTACTGAAACTAGTTGTATATCCAAATCGGAACAGAACTGGTGGCAATTTTGTGGCAAAGTGTTTGAAAGCTACATGAATTTGTTCATATTCACAACATAATGTAAAATATAAAAAAAGGACACTCCAGCTTGGTGGAAATGTGCCTTAAACAAAAAAAATGGACATGGTGTAAGACTGTAGGTGACTAGTCGATTAAACTGGCCTTGTATCTGTCCCTGCACACACACACACACCCAC
>JAOVYV010000029.1:7018277-7021759 GCA_025674545.1 Hassar affinis
AGTTTAAGCTAACAGCAGGTCTACTGTAAGTCGAATAAGCACCTCACAAACTCACCGAACTCGGACAGCTGATGACTAGAAAAACACTGCCTGGTCCTGATTTCTGTAAGCCTGTGCCTACTATAGCCTCGGATTACCGTTCTCGACTGACAGGAGAGGAACCTGATGTGATCTTTTGCTGTTGGATCTCATCTGCCTTAAGGTTCAAAGTGCTTTTCGTTTTGAGATACATTTCTGCTCATGACATGTAAAGAGTGGTTATTTGAGTTACTGTAGCCTCCCTGTCAGCTTGAACCAATCATACACACTGAAGTACCAGAAAAACTGGTATACCAGTTAATCCTTGTTGGTCCCCCACGGGATCTTGGAGGGAACATTGCACAGTCCTCACGCTGATGTTTGTTGAGGCCCCAGCATTGAAATCTGATGTTACTTGAGGCAGTGTTGCACGCCTATCATGTGAAACGATTCAAGCTCTAACTATTAAACAGCATTTAAACTCACAAAATTGTACTAACTTGTCATTCTTACAGCGGAAACAGCACTAGAAGCTTCCACAGATGTCTATCGCTTTATATACGCAGTGCTGGATGCAACCAATGATGTGCACAGTCGGCGTTGCCCTGTAATTTGTATTTTGTACCAGTTTTTCTGGTATTTCAGTGGATATAAAATGAATGATCTTTTCTAATCTTGCCCTTATGCAGTACAGAGCCCATAACTGGATTGTCGAAAGATGACGCATATTGTCTGTGCATGTAAAGCACCTTCTAAATGATGTCGGGAGATGTACTTGAGCGCCTCGTCCAAGAGGATGACAGGGAAGGAGATCTTGAGGACGACGATCCACTGGGAGCAGCTGAGAGGAGTGACCTGAAATATCAGCTGAGAAAGGAGGAGGAGGAGGAGGAGGAGGAGGAGGAGGAGGACAGAGGCGGGAAAAGGATGTTATTAGGACAGCAGACTAAATTAGAAGGAAACCAGCAATCTGTTGTTGTTCTACCTCAAGCTACGGCTCATTAAATGGAAGAAAGTCAGGTTGACAGAATGAGTGCGTATCTGAACAGCACACTTACTGGTAGCGGCTCCACGTACAATATGAGGAAATGGAGGGACAGGGAGAGTAAGATGGCTCCCAGAAGCCAGATATTAACCCATGGAGGCATCCTCAGTAAAGACTGGTTTTCTGAAAGACTGAAAGAAAGTATACACATAAACTATCTCCACATAAAAAACACTATAAACATAACTTTTGCAGTTCATCTTTAACTCAATTCACTTAGGTCTATAACAACACTCCCTACCTGTTCAGTGCGTTAAACATCTCTATAGTGACAAGCACCGAGAGAGCCATGGTAGTGGGATAGCGGGACTCAAACACCTCACAGTTGATGCCCTCGAACATGGGGTTATCCTCAGTACACTGCATGAAGTGACGCTGCACAGAAACACACGCCGCAATATTACACTAAACCGATTGATAATCATAAGTGGTATATCTGTGTGATGTTCCACACAAGTCCTAGTTGCAGGAACCTTTTCTCTAGACCAGACACTACTAGACTATACAACTATACAGTAAACTGATTTAATAAAAGACAATTCAAAAAAGTATGACTGAATGAAATGAAATGAAATGAACTGATTATTCCAGTGGTCAATCATCAAGGCACAGAATGTGAGTTTGCTGTATGTTAGAGTTGATCACATGAACTCACCAGCTGGTGGAAAGACACCTGTGGGCCATCATCATCATACAGGTACCACCAGGTGGCAGCACCGACTGTTCCCAGTCCCACATACCCTGGGGAAAAAAACAAAAAAAAAAAACAAGAAAATCATAAGCACAGAGGTATCTCTATGGACGACTTGTCTCATGGAAGTTTCACAACATTAAAACCAACTAGAAACGATTTAAACAGCAATGTAATAAACTGATATTGTAATTAGAGATAAATCACTGTGCCATAAAAGAACTAAAACACTTCCCGATGCTGTTACAGAAAAGAATAAGACAAAAATAATCCATGATATTGTGACGCCATCACCGCCCCATAAGTGGGTTATTTTCCCATTAATTATTAGGACGTGTAACCTGAGCCTACAAATGAATACGCTTCGGGAATATAAGACAAAGTATATAAGACAAAGTGAGACATATTTGTCTCTTGTGCTTGCACACAGTGAAATGCAACCTCCACATTTAACCCATCCGTGCAGTGAGACACACTAGGGGCTGTGAACACACATGCCTGGAGCGGTGGGCAGCCCTAGCCACAGCACCCGGGGAGCCAATGGGGGTTAGGTGCCTTGCTCAAGGGCACTTTAGCCTGTCCTGTCAGTCACAGGAATCGAACTCGGGACCTTCCGATCACGGGGCAGACACCCTAACCACCAGACCATGAATGCCATACAGACATACAGGACATATCATACCAGTTAATTAATCGCTCTACTACAGTCTGTTTGTCTTGAGAACTTGGTGAATGCACAGGTTCCTTACACTGGTCCCTGAATACACCAATCCCTACACATTTGAGTGTTCGAATGTGTTAGGGCAGAAGGTATTCCAGGACATGACTCATGATATATAACATTCACACCAATTTGTGGCCATGTAACAGACCTTCAAAAAGGCCATAATATAATCATTTGCAGCCACACCTTATTAAAAAATAACCACCATGACACTCTACAGGTGCTGAAAACAAACACTGAATAAGTCGAAGAAATCATGCACCATATAACTATCCAATTAGCTATTTACACATGAGCGTATTAGTCTGTAATAAAAATGTACACAACAGCACGTCTCGTCCCACCTCCGATGGCGAGGTATCTGAAGAAGAGCCAGCCGGAGATTAGTGACTCTTTTGGGTTGCGAGGAGGCTTCACCATGATGTCCAGGTCTGGTGGGTTGAAGCCCAGCGCTGTGGCAGGCAGACCATCTGTTACCAGATTCACCCACAGCAGCTGCACCGGGATCAGAGCCTCAGGAAGACCCAGGATGGCAGTCAGGAAGATGCTAAAAAAAAAAATTATATTATATTTAATTATAAAATTATATCCCTAATTTAATTGTATATTGAATGTATTTATATTTTTATATATAATTATAATTTTATATATAATTATAAAATAAAATATAAAAACATTTTATAATATATTTTTTAAGATATTACACACTAATATAAAATTACACATATGAAAATATATTTATTTATTTTTTTGCAGACAGATATGACAGTGTATGAATAAGTATACTAGATTTAATGGGTGTTATAATGTATTATAATGTATAACCACTCTGACTTCATTCATTCATTCATTCATCTTCCTGGCCGCTTATTCCTTTTCAGGGTCACGGGAGAGCCGGTGCCTAGCCTGCCACATAGGGCGCAAGGCAGGGCGCAAGGCAGGAACAACCCTAGACAGGGCGCCAATCCATCGTAGGGCACACACACACTCACACACACACACAC
>JAOVYV010000029.1:7024760-7035543 GCA_025674545.1 Hassar affinis
TGCTCTTACCCTGCTAATTGAACCTTCACACTCTGCTCTTACTGGTGCAATGTGCAGTTAATGAAGATTGGCCACCATGCTGGTCCAATTTAGCCATGAAACGTCCCACACTAAAATGACAGGTGTTTCAGTTTCATTGTCTAACCCCTGTAGTTGTTAATCATTTAAAAATGTGTTAAATAAAATTTACCTAGTTTTACATGACGCTTTGTCCAATACAGCATGTAGTAACGTTAATGTAGGCCAAACGGTAAACACCTTAATGCTTTAGAAGCAAGCTGAATTTTGTACAATTTTGTCTGTAGGGGGCACTGCAGTGGACCCATATCCATATCTCAAGAACTGCTTAAGCTTAAAATGTTGAAATTTCACAGTCTGCAGCACTACCACATTCTTTAGATGGACAACCATTTTTTTGCCATTTTGTCCATGGGGTGCTGCAACTGACACATTTCAATATCTCAAGAACTGCCTAATTAACAATTAACAATCCAATTAAATTAAAGAGAATGAGGGGCTAAGAGAACTGTTCATTCCAGTTCAATTCAACTTTATTTCTAAAGCGCTTTTAACAATGGACATTGTCTCAAAGCAGCTTTACAAAGAATAGAAATTAGGACATGGCTTATAGGTTTTGTCCCTATCTATTCTCCCTAATGAGCAAGCCGGTGGCGACGGTGGCAAGGAAAAACTCCCTCGGATATAGGAGGAAGAAACCTTGAGAGGAACCAGACTCAAGAGGGAACCCATCCTCATTTGGGTGACACTGGATAGTGCGGTAATAAATAATGCCTTCTATAATTGAGTGCTATATAGTGTAAAAATTACATATGAAGTGACATATTTCTAGCCTTTTTGTATTAATCATTATGGCTTACAGCTCAGGACAATCAGAAATCCAGTATCTCAGACAGTATATACACGCCGTGTATCTCTCGGTCTAGTTCAGCACACGCAACCACGATCATGGTTAGACTGCTGACTCGACAGTTGTGGAGAAGACGATCATCAAGACCCTCCACAAGGCCACAGAAGGTCGTTGCTGAAAAGGCTGGCTCTTCACAAAAGAAATATTCTAATCATTTGAGATACTGGATTTCTGCTTTTCATGAGCTACAAGCCATAATGATCAAAATGAAAAAAAAAATGCATGAAATATGTCTTTTGAAGTGCAATGAATATAACATATATGACAGTTTACCCTTTTCAAATTAAATTATGAAAAAAAAACTTTTTCCACTATATTTAATTTTTTAATGTAGTATGTAGCTAAAATATTTTTCGCTTAGAATTTTTTTCCTAGTATGAAAGCATGCATAATAAACATATTTTTTTACTAAATAATCATTCCTAGAGCAAGCTGCTGTTTAGTCATTCATCCGAATGTCATAAGCTCTGCTAATTCGCTTTGTGTTTGTTGCACTGTAACTGAGTTTGACTGATTGCTGTCAGCTCGAATATTCACAGTCAGTCAATCATGTAATAATCCTGACAGCCCTGAACACAGCACACTGGCACACTGGCACCGCTGAAGTCAGACTCTGTCGCTCTCACCATGGCTGTAATCTCATCAAAGGACTGCAGGTAGGACACGATCTTGGATTTGTGTGCGGGTTCGACGCGAGCGAAGCAGCGCGCGTGTTTCACCGCCTCTTTCTGTTCCCCGGGCAAGAGGTCGTCGAACTCGCGCCCCGTGTACGCCTTGCCCTCCACCTCCTCGTCCTCCGTGAAGATCCCGATGCGCCTGCAGATGGCCACGGCCGTGCCTTTGTTGTCTCCGGTGATCATGATGACGCGGATGCCTGCATCGCCGCACAGCTTCACTGAGCCGATCACCTCCTTCCTAGGTGGGTCCAACATGCCCACGCAACCCACGAAGGTCAGGTCCGACTACAAGATCACGCATAAAAAAAAGAAAAACTCAAAATCAAGCACGATACACTTCTGTATGCCTTATATCTGCATTCAATCATCTCTGAAATAATATCAAGCTTTGTATACATTATCACAAACAAAAGAAAGGAATGCCTGTATTTTCTGTAACTGGTGATTTAAGTAAAAATAACACGTTCCCTTTCCCTGACCTCATACTCTGAGAACTTGGCTGAGTTCTCCAGGTCCATCTGTTCCTTGTGAAGGGGTGTGTCCCGTGTAGCCAGTGCCAGGCAGCGCAGTGTGTCCTTGCCCGTGCCCCACTCTCTGATCGTCCCCATCAGCTCTTCCTTCACACTCATTGTCAGCGCCACCTTCCCTGTGCCAACCCGTACATGTGTACACCGCTCGATCACGCTCTCTGGAGCTCCCTATCAGAATTGACCATGAGAAAAGGAGCAGACAAAATGAGACATGAGACAAAGAGAAAAGAAGGAAGTGCATATGTGCAGGAGGAAGAGAGGCCTTAACATGAACCTAAATTAGGTATAAAGTTCATTAGCTCAACACTATGCACCAAATGATTTGTAAACTATCATGTGAGCATTTTGGAGTATAAAAAAATATGTTAATAGGATAAACAGTGCAGTGGGTACAGCAATTTAAATTATTTATTAAGGACGTTTTTTCCCTAGGACTAGTGGAAAGATTGGGAAATAGTGTGTAATGTTTATTGTATACAACAACGCTGTTTTAAATTTTAAATATAAAAAGCCATAAAAGTCATGATTTTATTTCTTTCTTTACTTGTTTGTCCATTTATCAATATTTTCCCACATTTACTTCATTTTTCCCACAAATGGCAATTTGCCATTTACCACCCACCAGCCAGCTCTCCTCCATCATGTGATGTAATACTTGGGGAATATGAAGGCTTCTTCCAAGGAATATGGAAGAAGTTATTTTATTTTAATTTCATTCAATTGAATTCAATTTAATTTTATATTTTATTTTACATTTAATTTATTTTCTTTTTTATTTTCAGTTTCCTTAAACTGCTGCTTATTTTATTTTAATTTAAATTAATTAATTGTATTTTAATTTTACATTTAATTAAATTTTATTGATTGATTTATTTATTTTACAGGTTTTTTTTTTTCAATTTTCAGTTTAAACTGCTGCTCAGTTTATTTTAATTTCATTCAATTTAATTTATTTTACATTTTATTTAATTTCTTTTTTTTTTCGTTTCATTTAAACGCTGCTCATGCTGCATCAGGGCAGTGTAACACACTCTAAGGAAAGTGCTATCTGCCCTCTTCCACATACATGAGCTCACAATTTGCTAGGCTCGCTGTAATTGACAGGTGGCCAACAGATATTCGAACCAGCGATCTGAGCCAACACTTCGATATTACACCACTCCAGGACACCAAGACTTATTCTTATCCGTATAATCTGGAGATGCTGAATGCAGTAAACAGCCACGACAGAAATGTGTATATATTTATTATTCGCGTCTCATTAGTGAAGCAGACCAGCTGGTTTGAGGCTGAAAAGGGTTTGTACCTTAACAAACATCGTGCTCCTGCTGCCAGGCGTAGTGGGTGTGCAGTACACAGACATGGACTTCCTGTCTCGAGAAAACTCCAGGGTAAACTCCTTCTTCATCAGCTTCCTGATTACCTGAGCAAGTCAAAAGAGTTAAAAGAACAGTCAGCTGTGTGCGTGTGTGTGTGTGCCAGGTCTTCATCTGTGTGTGTGAGGCTGCTGTCATTCTCAGCTGTTCTCGGGGTGGTGTGTCGACAAGCTTGTGGCTGGGACCTGTCAAGCCTAGGTGCTGAGGCTTTGGCACACACACAGATGAAAAGAACTGGAACTGACAGGCTTGATATCATGCTGCAGCAGTCGCATTAAACCTACTTGGCTTTAACATTTATTGATGGAGCACTTGATTGCTGCTTAACTTCTGCTTAAAAGCATACCGACTGCTGAGCATTTAACCAAAGTGGTATACTGGTAAATATTTCTTGGTTCAGGCTTTATTTTGATTGGATTTGATCCAAACACAACAATTACTTATGTCTCCCTGGTTGTTTGCACATTAGTCAGCAGGTCAGACAGACACCAGGGGAGGATCTGTACGTATCCTCGGGTTTAAGAGAATACTGACTAAAACTTTTAATGGTTTAATTCAAATGTAATTGAAATCCAAATATGCAGCAATGGCATATTTTAAAATAACTCTCAAAATAGGAAATATTATTAATAGGTACACTACAGTATGTTTATTTTATAGCCATAAAAATACCAACAATGTTTTTATTTAATAAAAAAAAAAGCTCAACTCATAGAAGTAGGATAAATAGGTTGCTCTTTTTTGCACAACCAATCAAAAATAAATGTAAAAAAGCCCTCTGGGCTGTTTATCAGTTGTAGCTCTGAGGGTATATCGAAATGTTTGGTGCAGAACATTAAAAACAATGAAAGCGTTCCGGGTAGAACCCATTTTATAGCTAAGAACCCATAATTATACAACAAACCCCCTGAAGTAGCTAATAAATGATCATCTAATTGCTTCATAGAGTAAACAGGGCAACATTAGTCTAAAAAGTGACTACTTAAGACTTTATTTAGACTTCTTAAGAATCTGCAAATGCGTCACTGACAAACACAGCATATCCAAATGTTATAATTGATAGTTAAGTCTAACATCAGCCCAACGTATTTGCAGAAAGCACACCATATCGGTCAAAATACGAGATACATTTTTGCAATCATGTTATCCTTTTTTTTTTTTTTTTATAAACTCCATTCATGTGGTTTTGTTTATAATAATGTTTTTCACCACTAGGGGGCAAGCACACCCAGCCTGCCATGGTGACAGGTTTTGAATGAGAGCAGATGATGACCTCATGCCAAAGGGCCAAGTAACAGTAAAGGTGCTTGCCCCCTACCTTTTTACGCATACATAATCTTGCCTTTGACGTCAGAACGGCTTACGTATGCTTTTAAAAAGCGCCCGTGCACTAAGAGAGCACTTTATAAGAACAACAAAGCATGAAGGAGAAGCCATTCTCTCCTGTCTGTGCGTCTCCGAGCCGCCAGGCCGACTTCGGAGTTTAGCTAACCTCTTCATAAACTTGCCGGTTTGTCTAAATATTATGCTTTTCCTCAGGGAGACGGTGACACTGCAGGCTTTTTTCTTCTTGCCGTTTCGTGTTTCTGTTTTTGGACAGGGGATTTACTTGGCCTTCGTTTGGAGGGGACAGTGGAAAAAACAACAGCTTTAGTGGTCAGTCACTCCTGCTTAGGAATGAGCTCCGTTGTTTCCCCAGAGAGAAAAGAGGCAGTGTGTGTATTTAATAAGAAGGATGGATTGGAGGATGATAAGGACCACTGTTCCTAACAGGATGTCCATGGGTGCTTTCATGTAGTCACTTTGAATCAAGCTCAAGTGTATTTTCCTCCACGGCGTGGGGTTGATTTCCTTCTGATTCGGCAAACAGACTAAAAGTTGTGAAAGCGCCCTAATAAAGGTGTTTAGCCCTTTGTGCACTTTTTTTCTTGGTGCAGTCCATTTGTGCTGGTGAGAACCCCAGCCCGAAACTGCAGTGAGAAAGGGATTAAATTGTGAATCGAACCCAAATGGAAATGAATCATGGCTCAAATGCACTGTGGAAGTGAGTGAACTCCGAATGGACCCAAACGGAAGTGACTCATGGTTTAGTTGCAGTGCGATTCACGTGATTCAACTCTGACTCGAATCTTCTGTAAGTGAATCCTGTTTCAATTGCACTGAGAAAATGATTCAGTTGTGTATCTAACCAACAGGATTTTCGGATTGCAGCATTTGGCTGTAGATTCGAGCTGCTAATTTGCCAATGAGCCACAAACTGAGCCAAAGGATGGCGCTGTAGAGCTGCAGAGCTGCAGTGTGTTCGAGATATTTGGATTGATCGAACATTGACTGAACATACTTTATGTTGTGTTTATGTTTTTAATGTTAAATATTAGAGGAAGAAATGACTTGTTTATTATCAGTATAATCTGAAAGAATTCTATTCTACAGTTTTATGTGACGTTCATGCCAGGGGCCATATAGCAATTTTAAGCTAAACCCTATCGTCTCTTACCCCGTTGCAGATTCCTGCCCTTTCCACTTTGCTGATTCGGGACACGTCGGTGTTGAAGACGTTCATCTTCTCGACCAGGGTGGTGAGCGCCGTTTCTGTGGCTTCTCCCACCTTCTCGTAGATTCCTTTCCCCTGCAAGGAGACACAGTCAATGAACACGGTTTGGTGTGTATACATACAGACTTGCATACTTTGACATGCACACACCAGCCCCTAGGGATGCCAGCGAGAAAGCCAAGCCAAATTTCCACAGAAAGCAGGAGGGGGGAGACAAAAAAAAACTTCTCATCCTGTAGATGAGAAAGCAGATGGCTTGAGATATCCTGGATGGAAACGAAACTCGAGGAAGGGAAAAATCGAGATGAGAGAAGTGGAAGATGATGTAATCTTCAGAGGGTTCTCGGTAGCTGAGGATTTACGGCTGTTTCTGAATCAGATGTGTTAAAGGGAACTCGGTTATGATGAAATCGCTCTCTAACTCTGAAATGGTGAGTGGAAATGGGAGCAGGGTGCATTATGACTGCCGGCACAGTGACGATTATTTTAAACAGCCTTCAAAACCCAGGACAAGATGTTCCACTGTTTTGTAGGATGTGGCTCTGGGGGACTTTGGGCTTATAATTGTAATAATAGTTTCAAGACCTTCCTATGGGATGAATACAGTTCTAGCTTATAATAAATATTAAAATGGTGCAATGCAGATCTTACTATAATGTATGTGCAACAATGCGTAGATTACAGCGTTCCTTCTTATATTCTCTGCATAATTGACATTTTATGAGCAATTGTCCTTGTGTTTGTCTGAGATTCTTGTCCTCTCAAGAACAAGTAACTGAATGTTTATAGGATTTATATTGAATTACAATTCCAATATCATGCAATTCCATCCATTCTGGTAATGATCATGGTCTAATGTCCAAACTCCTTTTCCTTCATCAGGTTCCTTCCTGCTTGATGTACTGTATGTTTTGAAGAGTATTTGAGGCATACTAACTAAAAACAAGAAGGACTAGACTTGTTGGTGGCATCCTGGTTGATACCGTTGGCATCGAGTGGGATTCTAAAGAGCTGACTACATGCTGTTAAAGGTCTCCTGGGTCTCTCAAATACAGAACTGACACACTGTTGCATAACATGGTCATGTTGATTCCATGGTGACAACAGAGAGGTGAGAAGCCAAACAGCCAAAGCAAGTGTACGGTATGGCACTCGGGGGCCAGCGGATACAGGGAGTGGGTGTTTATGAGTAGGTGAAGTTCATAGATATTAGCACCTTCTCTATGTGAGTCACTTTGCCTTTGCACAGTGGAGGAGCTGACTTTTTTATCCTCTGTAACAGGACTGAGGGATTTTTTTTTGCTCAGGATGATGAAATTACAACAGACAGATATGTCTTCATGACTGTCAAGCACACACACTCAAGCACTCACACACACACACACACACATACACACATCTGACCTCATTGTAGTCCAGAGAAGAGTCATTACACATGGAGCAGATTGTTGCCAGTTCAGTGAGACCAACATACTCGCTGCACTTTACAGGTTTATCAGCTTTCAGCCTATGAGGCACAAACACAGAAATACAATGTTAAAGGCTTGAGCAAAATCATGTGAATTCTGTACCTAAACAATATTACAGTGCATACTGAGTACCAGATTCCACAATCTAATGCCAAGACATCAGCCTACTTCTCCCCAGCACCACAGGAGATAAGCTAATAGACACTGAACTCTCCGATATTGACTGACACTGCCTAGAAGCCCCGCCCTCTGTCCTCATGGGAGCTCCTGAGTGGTGCGACAGAAAAGTGTTCGCCCTATTGTCTGCTGATTGTTCTAATCCCCATTTAAGTAATGTCTAGAAATCAACCAAATCAGCTGCATCCAGTCAGTCTGTACACTCTCTCCCCTATCAATCACAGAGACACCGGGTAATCACGAGCATCTGTGAGCTCACGCATGCAGAACTGGGCGGCTAGCGCTTTCCCCCTGACGGTGCATTAGCAAACTGATTAACCGGTGCAGTGAAAACCCATCAGCAGTTTCTTTTTTTTATTTTATTTATTTATTCATTTTTTTTTGCACAGGTCACTTCAGATGGGTTAAATATTTTAAGCAGCTACATAAAAATGTACTGTTTATTAAAACTGCAAAATCAACTAAAATAGGAATTGCAATTGGCACTGCCAGCAAGCAGTTCCTGACTGGGCAGCTTGTTATATTATTACACCCTCCCCTACCGGTGGAAATACTCATGTTCCTGTATTTGTAAGTAGTAATCTGCACGGTTTAAATGAAAAATCAATATCGCAAAAGCCTAAATGGGGCCTTATTAACATAACTGGGCCATGTTATTATGAACAGGTGTTCTGTGTGTGTATGTGTGTGTGTGTGTGGGTGTGTGTATACATACACTTGTCCTTCTGGAGCATAGGTGGATCCTGTGATGGTGAACTCATGGAGAGAACAGCTGGAGTTGTCTGCTTTATCTACAACAAACATCTGATATACGAGAAAGAGAGAGAGAGAGAGAAAGAGAGAGAGAGAGAGAGAGAGTAACAAAGCATTAGTGCTGAATAAGCAATACTGAACTAATGGCTTTTAAAAGGTGGTATTGATTACCCACTCAAAATGAGCAATTATCTAAATTAATACTAATTGTTATTAAATTAACATTAATACTGACCACAATAGACATACTTAGGTATATTTATCAGAGATGTTAGAGCTTTTTTTATTCTTGAACATATTCTCCATTCACAAAACCCTAAGTCATTCACATTGTGTTTTAAATGCAGATGTGACACATTGTACATAACTACATTTTATCTGGAAGAAAATTGAACTCCCTAGCTATAAGCCAGATGCCCCGCTATAATTCTAGCGCAAACATTTAAGAGCAAACACAATTCCCTCTTGCAATCTATTAAACAGGAACAAGGAAGTGGAAAATACTGATGGAAAAAAAAGAGAGAGAGAGAACAAGAAGTCTCTACAATCAGGCTCCACCCGTTTAGAGCTGGGGCTTCCCTCAGGCAGTAGCCAATCAGCAGCTTCAGAGTGATGTCATACTTTTCCAGGAACTATGAGTTCCTGAGTTCACTGGCCTGGCATAAGCCCCAGCCTGTATACACACACACACATACGCACACTTGTTTGGGCAGATTGTGTGTCACAACACTGATGAAAGGAGAAGGCGTGGAAGTGAGCAGAGAATTGCAGTAACTTTTTGGACACAGTTAACTTCAAATCATTTTTGCCTGGGTCTTTGCTGGAAGCCATTTCATCTCGCACTGAAGAGAAAAAAATAGTTTGTTTAATAAAAAAAAAAAAAAACTACTTTGAAGAAGTGTCCTTGGGCAAATTATAAAGGTTATTTCTGTTATTATAGGAAAAGATACTGGGAATAAGTGATAGAGGTGTAAAAGAAGTGTAGTGTTTTGTTTGTTTTTCCACTTCAAACTAGTATTTTGGGTCTTACAGTAAGCTAAAACAAAACAAGAAAAACAAAGAAACGTTTAACACTGCATGGTATGGAAGCAGGTGTCAGTGCCACCAGTGTTGCCAAGTTAACAATTTGGTCACTACATTTGGCAACTTTTAAACCCTCACTGATGGTCAAGGTTCCCAGCATCACTGATGATCATTTTTACAACAACCATTCACTGAGCACCAATGTTCCCAACAACCAATCACTGAGCACCGATGTTCCCAACAACCAATCACTGATCACCAATGTTCCCAACAACCATTCACTGATCACCATTTTTACCAACAACCATTCACTGATAACCATTTTTACCAACAACCATTCACTGATCACCATTTTTCACCAACAACCATTCACTGATCACCATTTTTCACCAACAACCAATCACTGATCACCCTTTTTTCCCCAACAACCAATCACTGATCACCCTTTTTTTCCAACAACCAATCACTGATCACCCTTTTTTCCAACAACCAATCACTGATCACCCTTTTTTTCCAACAACCAATCACTGATCACCATTTTTTTTGACCAACAACCATTCATTGATCATTTTTCACCAACAATGATTCACTTCATCACCATTTTGACGAACAACCAATCACTGATCACCACTGTTCCCTATGACCAACCACTAATCACCATTATTTCAATGAATATGCAGATTAATCTATGGTGTCATCAGGTGACTTGTGAAATAATTGATGATAATTTACTGTTAATATTTAATTATCTATTGACCTTTGCGCTCTAGTTTTATCCTGACCAATGAAAGTAAAAGAAAAACTTTACTGAGAAGTCTCTTAAAACAGATGGTGGAGAATTCTTTAGTTTCCTTGACCAATATCATTTTTGTATTGCAGCTGTAATCTTCAGTCACATCTTAAGTGCACATGCCTGAGTAACAGCAAGAATGAAAATGCCTATATAATCTTTCAACAAATGAAATAGGCTGTAATGAGACACCTGAATACACACACACACACACACACACACAATAAAGTTATGCAGCAACTAAACTATTTCTACTGCATGAATGATCTCTTTGCCAAGACGATTCCTACAGTTAACTTTGGTTTAAATTATCCAAAGTTCAAATAAGCTTATTGCCAATACTCAGTATAAAAGACAGTTAGAAATGGAAGCCCAAACACTTTAATCTATCCCCTGTCATGTACAGTATATCTGAGAGGAAATACCCCCATCAGGCATAACATTATGACCACCTCCTTTTCTCTACATTCATTGTCCATT
The DNA here is from genome assembly GCA_025674545.1 of Hassar affinis. Lineage (NCBI taxonomy): Eukaryota > Metazoa > Chordata > Actinopteri > Siluriformes > Doradidae > Hassar > Hassar affinis. The sequence continues at coordinate 7,035,518 of JAOVYV010000029.1, forward strand.
TTCTCAGTTCCACTTACCATATAGCT
>JAOVYV010000029.1:7459592-7470797 GCA_025674545.1 Hassar affinis
ATGTAAATAGTCATGAAAATAAAGAAAACGCATTGAATGAGAAGGTGTGTCCAAACTTTTGGCCTGTACTGTACATAGCAGAAGCCTAGCCTTGTCTCTAGTGCCTATGGTATACTTGTATTCCCATGACTTGGCTTGTTTCTGACAGGAAAGAAATAATCGCAAAACACCCCTATAATGAAAGTGGCATTCATTTTACAGTGGTGAGAGAGTGTCATTATGCACTGGACTCCTTTTAAGGTTTTAATGTTTGTGTGTAAAAGCTGCCTGCTTGTCAACACAGAGGAAACTAGCGGCATCTGTGGCATTTAGCTATAAGTTTAGCCACAGTAAGCACCTGCGTCCTGAGGTAAAGACTAAAGATGTATTAGCTAAGGTATTAACCAGGGTGTTTCCTCTCCTGTAAAGAGACTATTATAGAATATAGAGCTTATGTAGCTTGAGGTCTTCAGGTAGACACTGTAGGGAATGTACACTTTGTAGCCTTTGTATTATCTTCAATGTATGCAGTAGTTGATAGGTTAAGGGTCATGAAGTCTGCTGCTTTTGGGATCAGAAAAGAAAATAGGGCTCAAAAACGGTCATGTGGCTTACTAATTTCTGTGCTGGGAAGTTCTGGGCAACCACACAGATCTCCTCCGTTCTCCTGTTCGCAGGTGTTGTTTGTGCAGATCTCCCCTGCACAGGGGTCATAGATCCATTCTGCTAAAGACAGGTCCAGGCACAAAGTTAGCACACACACAAACACACACTCACAAACACATACACACATTCATTACTTTGCCAGAATAGATTAAAGATGAGCAAGCATGAGAGAAATAATAAAGAGCCTTTCTGTGCTTAACTCTTTACTGCCTTACTGGTAAGTAGCCAGGGTTAGACTTGACATGCTAGGCTATGGCACCCAGCCATACTAGTGTTCATCTGCTAAACAGAGTATCCAACACGAGTCAGTAAATCTATAGTGTTTTAGATTTTTAGGTAAAGTGTGTGCAGTAGCTCAAAGTTAACACGACTAATCCTACAAAGCCAGAGCGAAGTGATTTCTACGACTACATAGCTAACTTAATGGTACAGGCTGCTTTCCTAGTCATGCTTGTAAAAGGGTCTAGGTCTGGAAAAAGGATGGAGACACTTGTCTGTGTTCTCTCCTCCATGCAGAATATTTTATACTCTTCCCCCCACCCCGACCCCCCCAGGTTTGTGCATGTAGACTTTCCTTCGTCCATTCAGACCCCAGGTTTTGAGTTCAGTTCAAATCCCTGAGACTATGTTTCTGTAGCAGATTTTGTATTGAGTTTTAATTATGTCAGGTTGGTCCTCTTGTTGATCGCTCTATCTATAGCCAAGTCTGAACCTCCTGGAAGAAACAACTAGGGCTTGGGCTGAAATATCTTGGTGCTGACTATATAGATTGCATGGTTTGTTGCTGTTTTGTGCAAGTCACAAACCACCCCTGTCTTTTGTTTTGAAAGATCATTGGATGATAAAAGGATTTTACATGTCTGAAACCTCACTGCTGTTCAAACTTTAATGATATATATCAAAGATGTCACCCTCTAGCCTATATTTAGTCAGTTGGCTAGCTTGTCATTATAGCAGTAATGCATAATTTCATGTTTAACCATTTGCTTTATATTGTGTTCTACACATTGTTTTTCAGAAAATCCTAATTTCAATATGCTCATAGTGAGTTAAAGTGATCTTTTCAAGCTTTGGTCGCATCACCTGCTTCCCCAAACAAACCCATTTCCCCCTCCTGTCTTTGTAGGTGGCAGTGTGCCCTTACAGCAGTTCTCTTGGGCAATCCACTTGGTGGTAAGCGTGCCAAAGGAGCGGCAGGCCTCGGCGTAGGCAGCCATGGAGCCGCAAACCTGTGCCTTGCGGTGGTTGTAGCAGCCATCCAGGTAACAGGATTGGTAGAAGGGTTGCGGATCCAAAAGGCCATGACATGGCTGGAAAAAGCCCTTTGGCTGGGTAAGTTTCAAACAGCTGTCCTCACCCTGCAGCTCCAAAATGTCTGTGTTATCACAGGACTGGGCCAGAGCCACATACTGAGTTTCATCACAGCTGCAAATACACAAAGGTAGAAAGGGGGACAGAGAGAAGGTTTGAGAGAATGAAAGTGATTTTGGAGAAATATGGCCAAAGTAGTGAGACATTGACATGAGAAAGAAAGAAAACAGTGGTCATGAAGGTGAGAGAAAGTCTGAGAAATGGAAAGAAGAAGACAAGGTTAAGATAAAGAGAATTGGGAAAAAGAATAAAAGAGAAAGAATATAATAAAAATACAATCCTATTAAAAGACACACACCTGTTCTGCATACCATTGGTCTTCCAGCTTTGTGCAAGCTCCAGTGCACTAAGTGCTGGTTTTCCCCGGGAAGTGATGTAATCATCAGTGGGGTCGCCATTAAAGTTTCCACACAAACCACACACCTTATTCTGTAGCCGTGGTCCCATTGTGATGCTAAGCGTGTTGAATCGGTTATAGCGAACCTGGATGTCCTGTGGTGTGTCAATCACCAGAAAACCTTCAGATGTGGAGACACGAGTCATCAGGCCTGTTACAAAAGGCACAGACACTGGTGTCCCATTTACCTAAAAAGAAATAGAGGGACAGGGAAAATTCTTTATCATAATGGACAGTTGCTCATATCATAATTGATCATTTTGTACATAGATTTACCAGTACTTCTTATTTCTTTCATATCCATAACAGTGCCAGTGAGAAATGAGTAAATGACTAACCTTAACAGTGTTGCCAGAGATGAGGATGTTCTCCTCATTGATGTAGAGGTAGGCATGTGAGATGGTGGTAAGATTGGGTGTGCTCCACTTGTCAAAGTTGGCAATGAGCTGGAAGGAGAGTTCAGGTAACTTGTGGCAGATAGTAGACAAGACGAAGGAACAGGAGGCAGGCAGGCGGAGGGAAGCACCGTCAAACGTGCGGAAAACACCACCACCTGATGCCACACAGTGCTGGTTGCGACGAGCGAAGCAGCCACGGATGCCATGGCGTAGTACACACTCCTCCTCAGCCTTACAGCGACGAGGGTCACACTGGATCAAGTTGCGGCCGATGCACTGGCAACGCTTGGTGCAATCATTGTTCCAAAACAACTGCTTAGGCTAGGGTGAGCAGGAGACAGAGACAGAATCGTAAAGGAGCATGCCAAAAGTTCTGAGTTGGAGTGATATAATGCTTCACCAAAAACTGTAATGGTCTTATGTTCATTGGCATCACATACCTTCCATTCTGACATCTGAAACAAACAGAACCTTACACACTTGTACTATGGCTCTTGCACCACTTAAAGCACCCATGTCAAACTAAGCTACCGGGTTTGTTCCTTGTTCTTCCTATTTGAATAATCTCTTTATGCTCTCAAAATCCTCCATGCCCAACTCAAAGACATATCTCACCTCATAGTACTTGCTGTCAGTATAGCAGCCACAGTTCTGGTTAAGGATGCAGCTTTTGCCATTGAGCACGTAACCTTGATCACACTGGCAGCCCTCCACACACTGCTGGTTGCAGTCTCTTTGGCCTCGTGCTGGGGCACACTGGGGCTGGCACACTGTCATACAGCTTGAGTAGTGACTGTTAACTGGGCATGACGGCACTAGAAACACACACGCATACAAAAACACATGCACAGGAAGGATATCCAAAAGGGTTCAGTGCATTACTCTGTAGTTAAAGCCTCACTCGGGGCAAAACTGAAAAAATTCATTTTGTACCATACAAGTTGATAGTGTGTCTCACCACATGGAGCAGAGCTTCTCCAGCCAATCATAGACACCCCCTGGATTTGACAGGTACTAGCATATATCTGCAACCAATTACAGATGGTCTCTCGTGCTCCCTGGTCCACACATGTATCCTGCAGACAGCTTTGGTAAAAGTATGCTGGTGCCACCTTGCTGTGACACCTCGCAAACACACCTCCCCGGTCAATAATAAGTCCACACAACCTCACCGCCTCTGGTTCCACATAAACGTACAAGCCCTCAGCCAGGTGGAAACGGTTTCCTGGGATAGAGTTCTCAATGTCATTGTTGTTGATGGCATCCATTGTCTGCAGAGGGGCATGAACATCTGCTGCCAGGCCTCTTTCAACTAATCCACAGCGTGGGCAGGAGTCACCACACCCAACTTGACAGAAGGTGTCACGCTCTGCCCACATCATGCCCCATTCACTGACACTGAGGGCAGGACCAGAGATGGGCATTCCTTGGCACAGACCACAAGTGGAATTAAAGATGCTCCGTGGCAGAGAAAGCAGAAGAAGTGTATTCCAGTCAAATGTCACCTAAAAATCAAAGATGGTTAAAAGTAGTCCTTCGACTAAGTATGCTCCCGAAATGTCATTGTTTTCTGATCACAGTGATAGAGAATAAAGATGCTACTTCACCTTCAGTCCAAAGTCAGTCTCCACTAGTAACAGTAATCCCAGTGTGTATATGTTGACTTTCCCTGGGCCCAATTTCAGTGGCAGGTACAAACGTTCTTTATTTACCTTGTAGACATGAATTGAAATTTATTCACATTATACAATGTACTCATTATTTCCATATTTCCATATATCCACTCTTAGCAGTAGTGTATTTTCTTTTTCTTCTGTCTATTTCTCATTTCTCTGATCTTGTATTACACAGTGAAGCCCAGAGAATGATTTTCAGCATCTTTCCACTGCAATCTCTATCTTTATTTGATCTAAAGTCGCTTAGATCTTTAGATGCTGTTGTGAACCACTTCCAGCTGTCACTCAAGTATGGGTTTTCTGTGAATTTACTCCAGCTTGTTAACAGACATAGATTGTAATCAGATATTCCTCATGTTCCCTCACATGTGTCTTTGTCTTCAGTTCTGTCTGCTTGATTAAAAATAACTTTGTGACATAGACAAGTGCTTGACCTCCAGAAAATGTTACCATTTACATATTTGAATTACAGAAACATTTTTGTGATTATGAAATATTTTGCCTAACAGACTTTGATGTACAAATGGTCAGTATTCAATGGCTTTGTGTTTTTGTGCAGCTGTAGGACCTGGTATAAGGGAAATTACACTGATGAGCCTGAGAAAGAAAGAATTTAATTCAGAAAACTTTGTTCTTATCATGACATGTATCAGAGTGTAAATGTAAATCTCATCCTCACCATGACTGTATGTTTGAAGCTTCTTGACACCTCAATCTCATATCCATAAACCTCCAACACAAAACCTTGTACCCAGATGGCCTGCCCTGTATCTCTCTCCTCATTCCGTGCTGAAAGCTGGAACTGAGGCAGATCCCTTGGCCCTATCTCTGCACTGAAACTGCCATCCAACCTTTCATGTCTGTCATCATCTTCATCCAGCCCCCCACACTCTGTGGTAACCAAATGAAGTGTGCAACTGCTCTGTAGGTCAAACGGGACACCTCCAAAAGGCAGGAAATGCCCATATCCAGCCACTGCACACAGAGCCTCCGTCCGCGGTAGGCAAAAAAATAGCTCTTCAGTTTCTTGGCAGTATTCCTCAGGGTGGCATGGAGAAAAGTTGCAGTAGACGCTGTTGTCTGTCCCATTGCAGAAACAGCGTTCTTGACATTCCCAGTCAGTCCAGAATGTGTCATTGGTGGCTAATTGACGGCCAAGGTAGAAGCAGCCACAGTCACTGCGGGGTACACAGAGCCCATCACGGAGCACAAAGCCTTCTTCACACTGGCAACCTTCGGAGCAAGCATACGTGCAGGGCTCTTCTGGCTCATCAAGATTTTCACAAGTCAATGGGCAAGCTGTGGTGCACTCATCAAAGTGGCTGTTTTCTGGGCATGGCAGTGCTAGACAAGGGAGAGAGAAAACAATATCATTGCAAACTATTGCAAAACCAAAACACTACTGATATAACACTGCCTTTTGGGGTCAAATAATTCTTACGGCAGTTTGTGGCACTTCTCCAGGGCCCCAGGTTGATCTGAGCATCCTGACAGGCTGAAGCATAGGCCTGCAAGGAAGAGCACAATGCTGAGCGGTTACCCTCCTTCACACACATGTTATAAAGGCAGTTCCTGAAGAAGGGAGAGGGGTTGACAGCTATGTGGCAGGCCAGAAATGAGCTGTTTCCTGGGTCATTGATGTTGCCACAGAGCCACGGGCTCTGGTATAGCCGCAGGTCTGTACACATGCGGTACAGATCATCACAGTCACCATTGCATGTTAGGTCATCAGCAATGGCCCTCCAGCCCTCAACAAACTGATCAGTTGTGTCAGCTTGGCGGCCACTAGGCAAACGTAAGTCATCAGAGGGATCTCCGTTGAAGAAGCCACAGAGGCCACAGGTTGAGTTGTAAAATATGGTGGAAAGGGTGATGTTGAGAAAGCCTTGGCGGGAGTAACGGGCCCGAATCAGACTGGTCCATTCTACTACAGTGGCATTGCCAGGAGCACGATAAACCATTAGAGGTTCCATTGGGTGGACATATGGAAGAGCAACTTGCTCACCATTTACCTAGGGAGATACAGGGAAGATGTCAGTGTTATATGACCTTATATTCTAAGTTTACTTAGCAGAACCTCAACTTTATCAATGCTTTTAATGTGTAGTTATTAAAATTAAATTATTTTAAATAATTCCACAAACCTTAACAAGGTCAAAATCAGAGCCACCAATCTGTGTCTCCAGGTATGCAACTCTGATGACTACAGGCCTCTTCCATGCAGGACCCTTATTTACCAGCTTTCTTCCTATCTTCACCTCCACTGCTGACACATTGGCTGGCAGGCGGCCCATAGTCTTCACCAGGTAGAAGGAGCTCTCATCTGGGAATGGCATGGATGAACCGTCGAAGGTAGCTAAGATGTAGGTCTGAGATAATGAACACATTGCCTCTCTGCGAGGATAACACCCCAGCAAGCCCAGTTCTGCTGTGCACACCTCGCCTTCTTGGCACGAGTCATTAAAGCAGGTGACCTCACCCGCTGGGGCACACACACAGCGCTGGACACAGTCACTGCCCACCTCACCCCCCTCACCTACCCAAAAGGATTCATTGAGAGCATAGTACAGGCCTTCACGCTCACAACCACATTCAGAACGGCGGACGCAGTGGCTGCCACTCAGTACAAAGCCCTGGTCACACTGGCAGCCCTCTGTGCATGGATGTGTGCAGTATAGGTGAGAGGTCAGGTCGGAACAGGACGAGGGGCAAGCGCTTGTGCAGACCTGGTAGTGGCTGTTCTCTGGGCATGTTAAAGCTAAAAACAGTAACAGTGGAAGAATAGATATGGAACGTTTAATGGATAAACACTGAAAACCATAATGAATGTTGATAAAATAGTAAGACCGATATTTAATTTCATGAAACAGTCAATATATATGAAGCATGTAGTGACTTACCACAGAATGTACGTGACCTCCAGGGTCTGATGGTTACTCCCAAAGCTTGGCATGCTAAAGCATATGCCTGTATAGCCTGGCAGAGTGTTGTGATGTTGTCACGATTGCTGCACATATCATACACACAACTGTAGACAAATGCAGTGGGGTCTACCACGGTCCGACAGTCTCGGAATGGCCCATCAGTTTTGTTTATGAGCCCACAGTAATCAGGGCGAAAATAAAAAGCTTCAGCTGCTGGTTCACACAAGCTGCAGTTCTGAGCACAACCATCTGTGCAACGAAAGTCAGTGTCTTCTGCTCGCCAACTACCACCCAGCTCAACAACGCTATCTGCTAAGGAGCCATCGGGCAACACAGGGTCATCAGCAGGGTCATCATTATAGTTACCACACAAGCCACAAGTATTGTTGAAGTAGGAGCTGGGAAGGGAGATGGAAGCATAGTGCTGCCCATCATATGTAACCAAGAGACCAAAGTCAGTTTCTAAGGCAACTGCAAGACCAGACTGGTATACCTTAACAGCTCCTAACTGAAGCTGGACAGGTAGAGTCTTCAAGAGACTGTCCACCTGAAAGCATGAATAAGAACTGAGTACATTTATTTTAAAGACCATTTGCCTTCTATATGCAAATTATGGCAAAATTGTAAGGGACAGAAACTCACCTTTACAGTGCCCAGAGTTCCTTTTGGGAGTGTAACTCGATGGCCATACACCTCCACAGAGACGTCTTTCAACCAGGACACAGATGTCATCCCACGATTTTCATTCTTAGCCTCAACACTGAAAAAGGGGAGACCAGAAACCTCCCAGCATGGCCGAGCCAAAAGATAAGAGCAGGTACCCTGCATGAATGGACGGAATAAAAATGGAGATCATATCCTAACATTAAGAGAATAATTTGCTTATTTTATTGTGGTATTTATGTGCAAATCAAGAACATATCCAGACCAGCACATGCGCAACAACTCAGGCAATACCTTTTCCAAAATCAGGCACATTCAGTCTTACTTGGAAGTGGTAGAGAAAGCCATCAAAGGTATGATAATGGGGGTCTCCAAACACCACACAGGTGCTGGTTCGGATGGGCTGGCAGTAGTACGCTCCCTCTTGCTGTTCACACGTCTCCAACTGACCACATGGAGCCTCCTGGCAAATGACTTCATTGTCCAAATCCAGGCATCGGCAACGCTGAGAACACTGGTCTGACAGCCAGAACACCTCTCCGCGTCGATAAAACCGCCCTGGATAGGAAAAATTACTTTTATATTTCTGCAAACACAGCAAAATGTTTTGTACAGACAATCGCGCAGTGAGCCTGCCCTCTAGGGGGCAATGTTTTGCCCACTAGGAACCAGAATTTACTGAAACATACACTGAAGAAAAGGCAAAACAAATACAATTTCTATATTTAATTGTAGGAAATGGAATATAACACTGGTATAACTTTGGTTTGAGAAGCACTGTGGAAAAAGAAACCTTGCATTAATAACTGTAAATCAAGTGAAATCCCACCAAAAGCATTTCTGACGCTCTTTCACACATCACCAGCATGAGCAGAATTTGATGTACAGACTACAGACAAAGTCTGAATTTGATGTACAGACTACAGACAAAGTCTGAATTTGATGTACAGACAAAGGATGTACAGACTTTGCCAGTTTAACCTGTGTTTAATCCACAGTTCTGACAATCGCAGAATGACGGACGCTGTAGTTTTCATTTTTGTTACTGTGGTTTACATCACCTACAATTTGTCTCTATTGGGAGTCTGTTAGAAGAAAGAGAAAGTGACTGATACCATAGGGTTAAACTGGCTATTATAACTGCAGCACATATAAAGCCTTGCGTATTATATTCACATATAACACAAAGTCATGATTGGCGTTTTCCTTAAAACAAATCCCTCATACAACAATAATGTTGATCATATTGCTGTGTGTGACGAAATAGAAATTTTATTGAAGACACTATTTTGAAAAACTCTTTTATATAAGACTATAAGACAGACTACACTTTCAATTTAATTTGAAATTTAATATAATATTTAATACATTTATTTATTTATTTATTTTAACGTATTTTGTTGGATAATTCTGGATAATGCTTCCAATGTATTTGATAAATTTGTCCATGAAAGAAATACAAAACATGTAAAAAGTAACCAGACACACCTCACAAAAAAACAATCATACTGACATATACCATTGCAGAGACACGGATTTGAGGTGAAGTTGCAACATCCACTAAAAATACCCCCTCAGCTTGCAGTTTAAACTAGTCAAACTCAGTTAGTCTTCTTACCTACCGGTTCCTTCTCTGACATCAAATCAAAATGGCCTTGTACATTGTGAACATTATAAAGTGCCCCTTCTGTACTGTTAAATGAGTTAATAGCAGTATTGGCTTCAGATTAGTTAAAATACAGACACAGTACTTGGTTAAATCTATAACATGACCACACTAATCACTGTTTAAAGTAGGCAATCATCAACATCAACAGCATTAAGAGTAATGTTTGCCTGCTAGGCTAGTTGCTATTGCTGCGTGATTGCCTGCTCGCTAGCTTGTTGCCAAACTACTTACTGCTGCTGCTGTTGTAAAAGGCCTGGGTTAAAGTAGCTTTTTATGAATTTTAACAAAAGATATTCCAATATTTTTTCCACTTTGCATGTTGAATGTGCTAAAGTAGTAAATGTTTTTTTACAACTTGCAATTTACCACTTACAAGGCAACATGAATCCAGCATTATACATCTGCATTCATGCATATTGGCATCATTAAAATGCAGATTAATTCAAAAATGCTTTTGAAGTATAAACAATAAAATGCTAAACAATAAAGTGAAGCATGTGAAACATTTTCCAGTACTTTCTGTCTTGTGTAGACACGCTTGTGATCCACTATATATAATGGCCACTTTATTCTGCAGGATCACATGTTTCATGTTTTTTTCAGACTCCCAGTAAAGACCCACACTGTTGGTCAGGGGTGTCCAGTGTTATCCAGAAAGCCACTGTGGGTGCAGGTTTTCCTTTTAACCAAGCAGAAGCCACACCTGATAGTCTCCTGAAAGCCAAGATCAACTAATTAAACAAGGGGAATCAGGTGTGGCTCCTGCTTGAATGGAATGAAAACCTGCACCTACACCGACCCTTTGTGGATAAGATGGGACCCCCCTGGTGTAGGTGACCTCAGCAACTCAATGAAAATTAAAACTGGTGCATCCTTCAATCCATTTGATAAAAGTGAGGATTATTGAGGTGCTCCCATACAGTCATTCATACTGATGAACTAAGATGAGTAAAAATACTCAAGAATAATATATTATAGAATAGAATAGAATAGAATAATATAATATAGAATTGACTTGGTTTACATCCTGACCTGATGAAAGAACAGGTTTGTAGAAGTATAAATCATCCCTGAACTCCATCATATCTTATGATTTTATTATATCTTCTAATATATAATCCCATAATCAGCCACTCTATAAAAATAAATAAATAAATATATATATATATATATATATATAAGATAAGTTCCAAGATAAGGACAACATGAGTAAACACAAAATGCATATTTAAAATGATCATTCCATTTAGTGAAGATAAAGATGATTCAAAACCTATATCACCCATGTGAAATTGTGGAAGTAATTGGTGGACAAAATCCTTCAGGATTTTCTGATAGAGAGCAGAATTCATGGTTCCATCAATTATGAAAAGTCGTCCAGGCCTTGCAGAAGCAAAGCAGCCCCAGAACATCACACTACCACCACCATGTTTGACTGTAGGTATGGTGTTCTTATGGTGGA
>JAOVYV010000029.1:7544966-7555294 GCA_025674545.1 Hassar affinis
AGCGCCCTGTCTAGGGTTGGTTCCTGCCCTTGTGCTCAGAGTTGCCGGCTGGGCACCAGCTCCCCCGTGACCCCGTAGCTGGGAATAAGCGGTATAGAAAATGACTGACTGACTGACTGACTGTTAGGGTAACTGAGACCCATCCCTGGAGCCAGTCCTGGGCATGGAGTCTGTAGATGACATTGACATTCAGTCAAGCCCAGCCTGGAATGGTGTATGGAGATGGAGCGGTTTTCTGGCTGACTACGTGCAAGACAAAGGGTGTTACGATGCATTGCAATGCAAAAATGTGATGATGTGCATCATGTAAATGTTTGAATCACATTTTGGAAATTAGCATTCTATTAATAAGCCTACTGCAGTTGCACTGTTTGAAAACCCAGGATCCCAACCCATTAAGTGGAAATTTTAGAGAGCATGTTGGTAACATGATACATATTACATATTAAAACATATTTTATTTTAAGTGCTAGCTGCATGTAAATAGTCTAACTTTTTAATCAACTTCACAGCCATATAATCATGTTGGCTCATATACAAATGGACACACTGTTGCATTGATGTGTGACGCTCTTAGGAGCTCAGTGAATTCCAGCGTGGTACCATGATAGGATGCCACCTGTGCAACAAGTCCAGTTGAGAAATTTCCTTGCTACTAAATATTCCACAGTCAACTGTCAGTGGTATTATAACAAAGTGGAATCAATTGGGAATGACAGCAACTCAGCCACAAAGTGGTAGGCCACGTAAAATGACAGAGCGGGTCAGCGGATGCTGAGGCACATAGTGCACAGGTCTCCAAACTTTCTCCAGAGTTAATTGCTACAGACCTCCAAACTTCATGTGGGCTTCAGATTAGCTCAAGAACAGTGTGTAGAGAGCTTCATGGAATGGGTTTCCATGGCCGAGCAGCTGCATCCAAGCCTTATATCACCAAGTGGATCGGATGCAGTGGTGTAAAGCACAACCCCACTGGACACTTGAGCAGTGGAGACATGTTCTCTGGAGTAACGAATCATACTTCTCAGTCTGCCAATCTGATGGATGAGTCTGGGTTTGGCGGTTGCCAGGAGAACAGTACTTGTCTGACTGCATTGTACCAAGTGTAAAGTTTGGTGGAGGGGGTATTATGGTGTGGGGGTGTTTTTCAGGAATTGGCCTCGGCCCCTTAGTTTCAGAGAAAGAAACACTTACTGTTTCAGCATTTTAAGAGATTTTGGACAATTTCATTTTACCAACTTTGTGGGAACAGTTTGGGGACGGCCCCTTCCTGTTCCTGACATGACTGCACACCAGAGCACGAAGCAATGTCCATAAAGACATGGAAGAGTGAGTTTGGTGTAGAAGAACTTGACTGCACAGAGTCCTGACCTCAACCTGATAGAACACCTTTGGGATGAATTAGAGTGGAGACTGTGAGCCAGGCCTTCTCATCCAACATCAATGTCTGACCTCACAAATGTGCTTCTAGAAAAATGGTCAAAAGTTCCCATAAACACACTCCTAAGCCTTGTGGAAAGCCTTCCAAGAAAAGTTGAAGCTGTTATAGCTGCAAAGGGTGGGCCAACTTCATAATAAACCCTATGGATTAAGAATGGGACATCACCCAAGTTCATATGCGTGTGAAAGCAGGTGAGCGAATACTTTTGGCAAAACCTTTTGGCAAAACTTTGGCTTATCTCATTTAGGAACCGAAAAGCAGAACTGAATTTCATGTTTTTTTAAGGGAATCCGGTACTTCTGGATTCAGTTCTAATTTGGGAATTGAGTTTCAGTTCCCATCCCTGAATAACATGACATGGGATTTGGGCATTTTAGCCACTTTGGTGCTCTATTGGTTAATTCAGTCTTTTGGCAGATACATTAATTAAGAATTTTTTTAGATATTGTGAAGCTGTAGTTTATTTTGCTTACAAAATGTAGATTTGCAGAGACAAAAATTCACGCTTGCGTTGTTAACAATTCAGAAGTCTTTTCAGTCATATTTTTCATTAGAAACTTTGCTTAAAATTAAATTGAATCCTGAATCATTAATCCAATCGAATCATGACCAGAGTGTGTGTTGTTGTACGCTTTCTCAGTACCAAGAAAAACAACCACACAATCCACATATCGGTTCTAACCAATCTACTAATGTCATAGGCTAAATATTCTTGAAAACTGCATCTTGTTGCATCTCTTTTCATATTGAACCTCAAGGACAAAAGAGCTCATGATCATGACTCACCATGCGTTTCTCCCTGCTGTCAATGAGCACAATGCTTGTGATTAAATCAATAACATGGTGCATTTTTGACAGATATCAGGCTGTGAAAGCAGCCGAAGTCCCTCTCAGGACAGATACAAACCCTCAGTCAAACAATGAATAATACAATTTCAGTAAAAGTAAAAGAACTTACAGTAGAATGGAAACCTAGTTTCCAGACTGAAAACATTTTAGGCCAAGTCTTTGTTCAGTTGTGGTGAGAAACACTATGAATGCGGATGGAGTATTATTCTGATTACAAAACATTTCCTGTCTTTTGTGCTTCGCGTATCTTGCATCTGTTAAGCTGTGTGTGTGTGTGTGTGTGTGTGTGTGTGTGTGTGTGTGTGTGTGTATATAGCTCGACGGTTAGCAGTGGTTTTTCCCAGATCGTTTTATTTCTGGCCTGCCTTCTTTTTCTCATGCCATTAAAGCTCATGTTACCACTCCAGATTATTGGTCCTTGGGTGGGGTGGACTGCTGCTCTGTATTGAACTGTGAATTCTGGGTGGTGTAGTTCTGGCTGTCATGATTGGTTTTATTTTGAAAGGGTGTTCCTGTGGAATTCTGGGTAGTGGAGACCAGGAGGTTAGCCAGCACCGTTGAGCACTGCAAAATGGATTTCTGGGTAATGTAGTCGGTAGTCTAGTTTGGGTGTGGTTTTATTTTGCAAGACATTCTTGGCATGTAGGTTTTGTCATCATGATTTTTTTTTTGCCCTTTAACACTGTCAGTGTCAGTCTAGGTGTCAGTACTGCAAGTCCTTCCGCATTATAAGTTGCGAATTGTTCAGTTTGTTCAAAGGTTGTTTGCAGTGCATTATGGGTAATGTATTTTTCCCGTCCCTGCCATCCTGTCCTTTATCAGATGCTGCTGCTCCGGCTTCCCTGGGCGCTGCTGAGCCTATGTGATCTTTCAAGCTTTTATAAAAAGACACTAATTAGATTTGAGGCTGTAATTTCATAAGCTGCAAGTGAGGAAGAGAAAAAGACTCTCGGTGTCAGCTGACTGGTGAGCAAATGGGCAGTTTAGTGAAACCTCCTATTGGATTATATGCAATTATACTGCCCAGACACGCATGATTATCTTTCACAGGAGAGTATTACAGGCAATTAGGCTGTACTTTTTTATGTTCACATGCTCAAGTATGATTCATATTTATGTGGCCTTTTTTCCACTATAATTATGGATCTGCCAGGAGAGGGAAATGATGTGTGTGTAGGCTGCGTCTTCCCCTGTGGCCCTCTATGGAACTGTCTTTATGTGTGTGTGCACGTGCGAGTGTCTATTCATGCACGGGTCTCCCTAACGTGGGCCGTACATGCCACATCGGTCCTAGTTAGATCCTTTTAGGAACCCCCGCTATGCTGTACACGGGAACAGGGACATAAAGACATCCACGCTGGATGTCATGTGATCATTTTATGAAGATGATCACCTCTCTGACACATTTCCTTTGTGGTCAGCTCTCTTTTCACCCCACTCGGAGCAAAAGCACTTTTTTTCTCACAGCCTTCTCTTCTGACAGCAGAAAAATGCACACAGTTGCAGAAAGTACAAATTTCTGTGCTCAATCGATCCAATCACCTGAATCGGTTCACTCCGAAATTGCACAATTTCTCAGAGATCAGGCTTCTTAAGTGTGTCAGCTATGTCCTCTAATGTCACGATGCGGCTTTTGAATTTAAACTGATGTTTCATTGGTGTTTCGGTTCCGGATTAAGACTGCATTAAAAATATGAGTCTTTTAATATATTCTCTTGTTCTCTTGTGCCATGTAATGCAGCTTTATATTAGAAATTACAAGCATGTCTAGACTATTATGACAACTAAAAACATATACATCATTCCCTCTGTGATGAAAGTGTTGACTTTCATCAAATTGAGCAAAAGGGATCGTATTAAATACCTGCACACACATTTAATTCAGAAGAAACGGTTTATCTTACAATAATATTTTCTCTCTATGACAAAACCTCAGCTACTCTTAAGCAATATTTGAAATGAATGCAAACGAATTCTATTGAAGAACTCTGTTGTTGCATTTAGTCATATCCTTTTCCCCTGTTCTATCTAATATGAGAGGCTAAAATGAGCTCCTAACTATCAAATTTAGATAGAATTAATCATCCTAAGAGTAATTCCTGAAGCATTTTAATACTTAGTCACTGTGGAAGCACTGACAACAGCTGGCAACAGTTAATGGTGATAATGGTGCAATCAGGATAATGTGCTTAATATATATAATGAAGAAAGGTATTATTAGAGCTTGCGCCACTCAGGAGAAGGCTTCATGGTAAGATATGGTTTTTACCCAGTGAGGAAGATGATGAAGGAGGTAAAAAAAAAAGGAGCTGAAAGCTCAAAGTTTCAGAATGGCAAATGTGATCGTAGCAGTTGTCAAGTTTCTGTTAAATGGTTTAGGAGTGTTGCAAGAAGGAAGCCTTTCCTCAGAGCATCACACAAAATGCAGCTCCTTAACCACCCAAAATGTTGGTAGAACATGAATTGCAATTGTAACTCAGGCTGTCAGCATGTTTGAACACAAAAGTGGGATGAATGTACAGAAAAGCAGCTGATACCTCTCTGTAAAATATAGGGAGGATCAGTAATGCTTTGGGGCTGTTTATTATATTATATTTCAGGCTAAAAACTGTTTGCTTTTGCACGGAGTTTTAAAAAAATGATGATTATACCTCCAAGCATACCTCCAGATCGGCACAGAAATGGTTACTGAGCATCTCAGAATCGGACTTTGCACCTTTATTGAAACCAGGAAGTCCCCTGGCAGTGATTGGTTGGTTGTAGGTGGATCATTTTGTTTGTTTTACATGATGATGATGATGATGATGATGATGGATGATTAGGATGTTCATTTCATGAATGGTTTTGTGTCTTACTCTTGCTCTGCTGAAGGCAGAGGTATCCCTGTTATCTTAACAATTTCCTGAGCACTCATGTTCTGATAAACATCCTCCGGAAAAGAGACTATTGATTTTGTGACCAGCACAGGAATGGAACTGATCTCTCTGTCTCTTTATGTCTCTCTTCTCCCCTCAGGCTGAAAGCACTGGTTTCGACCGGTGGCAGAAATGTACAAGCGGCCTGTGACTGGTGAGTAATCACACACACATACACACATTATATACTCACACACACACACACACACACACACACACACACACACACACACACACACCCATGACCTGATAAAAGTGAACATAGCTATTTGCTAGCTGCCTTTATGAGTCTATTAGGGCTCCGTCTGTGGCCATTGAAGTTAATCACAACATGCAGCTGCTACAAACACACACTCATCCACTTCATCCACTTGCTCATAAACCTCCGTTCTAAATAAAAATCTGTTTTCCAGCCTTTCTTTTTCTGATTCCTAGGTTTTTTTTTGTTGTTGTCTGGCTCAATGTGTGTGTGTGTGTGTGTGTGTGTGTGTGCGTGTGTGTGATAAAACTGGAGTTATGTCATTAAACGGAGTAATGCTTTCCAGGAGGTTAATTACAGGGGGAGTTGTGTGGTCAGACGCCTAAAACCTCACAAAACAAAGCCTAAAGATTATGTGTTCTTAAGAAGTATTTAGTATTTTTAATATTTTAAACATAGAACCATGTTTAATAATATGTTTTAAACCTGTTTTTAAAGCATTACTCTTTCCGACACCCCTATAACGGGCCATACCATTTCTTCACTCTCATTACCTCAGGCTTCTCACACTCATTTTTTTGGCTAGTGAATTTCGCTAGCTAGTTTATCTTAGTAATTGCAGCGTACTCCAAGTGTTCGATAGATTCATTTGTCACGCCGGTTGACTAATTCATATAAAGCTGCTGCTTTAATATAGGACACCATCTCTGTCTGCTAATATTGGCTAGTTCATTCATCTTGCTAATGGAAATTTTATTTTGCCTCAGAACCCAGAAACAGGATTTTTTAAATGCTTATATTACTTTTATATAAAATTCTCCCTTTATATAAAAGAACAAGGACGTTTTTAGCAGCAAGCTCAGTGTGGAAAACTGTTTAGCTACCCAGAGTAGTTGTTCAGTGTGAAGGAATGGACATAAAGAGTTTTGGTTAGTGTCAGACTCGGTAGCTATTTCACCAACTAATTTACTCCCACATTGTAGCTAAAAGTTCATTTACACTCTGAAGTGTCCCTTATGAGGATTCTTGCCAAACACAAGTTACTTTTATGTGATGTGAGACTGTGTAATAACGTATGCGCAGAAACGAGCCCACATCTATTTGCCCAGAATGGCTGATAATCTCAGCGTAAGTGGGAGTGAGGCATATCTTATGGAACCGCACTGAGGCAGGATTTGAAAGAAATATTAGAATGAAAAACACTATGTGGCCCAAAGTATGTGGACACCTGCCTTTCATCAGGTCAGACACTATGAGGAGGCCTGGCATATAGTCAGGGTTCCGGTTAATTCTAAAGTTGTTCAGTGGGGTTGAGGTCAAACCACTCCATTTCTTCCAGTCCAGCCTTGGCAGAGAATGTGTTAATAAAATTTGCTTTGTGCATAACAGCATTTTCATGCTCGACCAGGTTTGGGCTTCTATGTTGTAGTGAAGGAAATCATTGAAAGACGTTCTAGAAATTTTGGGGAAGCTACAGTTTGTGGAAGCTGTAACCATATCATGTATGGTTATGATGGTTAGGTGTCCACATACTCTTAGCTATGTTTTGTACATAGTGGCAATGAAGGAAGGGAAGAATCTTTGTAAATCTAAATCTTATTGTTTAAGAACTTGATCTGGCAGGGCTCTGATCATAATAGGACTCTTAAATAATGTTTTATTAAATGCTGGTGAACTAGTGAGTGCTTTAGACAGTGATGGTACAAATACTATCAATGCAGTCAGCTCCAAAATTATTGGATTTGAACCCTGTCGGTCACACCGTCTTTCGATGCTGTTGTTCAATTCAGACCAGATTTCAGTTTTACAACCAAACCAGACAGAATCCAAACAAACATCTGCGTAGAAGGCACGGTTCTCTCTCAGGGTTCTACCTGTTTTACCTATTTTCTCCTTTTCCTGGCTTTCTACTGCCCCCTGCTGATACAAACTGCTTTTCTTCCATTAATGAAATGAGTGAAAGTTGCTAACAGAAATGGAAATCAGTCTCCAAGTTTCATGTAATTTCACAATGTTTATTATCAGCCAATACTGGGAAATTCAATTTGTAATATTCTCAGTGGTTGAAGAAGTATTTGGGTATTTTACTTGGCTGGAAATAGCAGTACATCACTGTAAAAGTGCTCCTTTAAAAGTAAGTGTCCTGCATGAAAAATCCTCCTTAAGTAATAATACATAAGTGTTATCAGCACAATGTAGTTAACGTAATAAAGTAAAAGTGCTGGTTTGGCCTTTCTGACTGATGTTTTGTATATTATATATGGCATCATTAGATGATTAATACTGATGCATCAGAATGTAAGCAGCATCTTGCTGATGTAGCTGCTGGAGATGGAGCTAGGTTGAACTACTTTATACACCGTTTTTTATACACAAATTGGTTTCATTTTTTTCCTCAAATCTTTCATTTTTGCTCAGATGTTGGATCATTTATACATTTATTGAAATGAAACCATGTGAGAAGTTTGAGGGAAGACTCACTTTCCGGTGGTGCTGTTTAACAACTCCTAGATATCTGAAATGTGATACTGCTTTTGTTTCATGTGTTGCATTTTCACAGATGGTTTTATTACCCATTGTGTAAATTCTTCATCATAAAAGTAACTAAAGCTGTCAAATAAATGTAGTCGTGTAGTATGTACAACATTTCAAACTGAAACATGGTGGAGTCAAGGCAGTGGCGCAAAAAGGGGGTATGCAGCATATGCGACGCATAGGGGCAGTGCGCTAGAGGGGGCGCAAAATCGATGCCGGACACACAGTAACTAGTAAAATCTGGACACATAGAGGGGAGGGGGGGGCACCGATAATATGTTTGCATACACCTCAGAAAGTATGGAGTTGCACCCCTGAGTCAAGGAACTCGAGTAAATTACTCAGAATTATACTCAAGTACAGTACTTCCAGAGTAAGTGTACTTCCTTTCATTCAGAAGTTGTCTTTTCTTTTTCTGCTTGCAGGTTATTCTCTCATGTGGACGACCCGTTTCTTGATGACCCCTTGCCAAGAGAGTTCGTGTTGTACCTACGCCCGAGCGGGCCGCTGCTCCATCAGCTCTCTCAGTTCTGGCAACAGAGTCGTGTCCTGTGTGGCAAGAACAAAGCGCATAACATCTTTCCCCACATCACACTTTGCCAGTTCTTCATGGTCAGACTTATTTACAGTTGCTTTTTAAAGAACTATTAGAATGAAACACACGTTGGCCAATAGTATGTGGACACCCAACTCATGAAGTCTTGGACTATGAGGAGGCCTGGCATATAGTCGGGGTTCCAGTTAATTCTAAAGGTGTTGCTTTGTGCATAAGGGCATTTCCATGCTAGACCAGGTTAGGGCTTCTATGTTCTAGTGAAGGAAATCATTCAAAGACATTCTAGACATTTTGGGGAAGCTACAGTTTGTGGAAGCTATAACCATACCACGTATGGTTATGATGGTCAGGTGTCCACATACTTTTAGCCATGTTGTGTATGTAGTGCAATGAAGCAAGTGAAAAATCTTTCTAAATCTTATTATTTAAGAACTGGTTATTTAAGGTTATTTAAGAACTTGATCTGGCTGGATGATTCAAATACTATCAACACAGTCAGCTCCAGAATTATTGGCACCCTTATTAATAATGTGCCGAAATGTTATGGTATAAATTGTGGTAAATTTAAGTAATTTTTTTCCAAGGAAAGCTTCATCAAAATATTTTACTTAAACTCTGGTGCTATTATCTGCACCTTTTTTATAAGCAAGATGTAATATTTTCCAATTTATATTTTACTTTCACTGTGACAATAATCCAAGACATGGATCCAAACCCAATGAAAAATGTATTGTTGCATTGCAAAAAGTATTAATTGCAGGGGTGCTGATAGTTGTAACCATAGGTTACTATTGTTTCACTATTGTTTAGATTTTATACTTCTACTTTTTCTTTCTATTTAAATTTGTAAGTATAATTTTACATTTCTAGTTCTTGTTAATTTCTCTTTTTATCTCAATTTTTATATTCTTTAAATTATTTTATTTATATCTCTTTTTTATATATTACTTACAGTTTATTTAGCATACTTGCATTTCTTTTGCACATTTTGTGTTTTGTATTTTAAATTGCTTTCAACTTGAAGGGCTTGTGTGCACAGACTGTCGTCTAAGCATTTCACTGCAAGTTGTACTGTGTATTACTATGCATGTGACAAATAAAATTTGATTTGGTTTCAATAGTTTCAAGTAAATATATTGAATTAAAGATTAGATTTCTGTCATATTTGCAATGTGAGATTAAGCTAATATGTCTCAATATAGTAAGCTAAAGTGATTGTGAGAGAAAGAGAGAGAGCAAAAGATGTTTGTCTGTAATTTCTGTTTCAGAAGAAACCTTGGGTACTATATCCATATGTTTTTGTGTTTGTGTGTTCAGTGTACGGACGCCAAGGCCGAGGCACTGTGCGAGGCGTTGCAGACTGTCGTGGGACAGTGGCGAGGCCGTTTCCCTTCCCCCCTTCCTCTGGAGCTCTACATCTCCTCCAACTTCATTGGTCTCTTTGTTGAGGAGAAGGTAGCTGAGGTGCTCAAGAGCTTTGCAGCTGATTTCGCCACTGAGGCTACCGCCAAAGCAGGTATAGATTTTGTTGTACATCTGTGATGGTTGATCAAATGAAAAATGTGCTATTATTTAACACAGATTAATGTATATGTAATCATTGATATGATGAAGCTTTATATACCGATCAGGCATAACATTATGACCACCTCCTTTTCTTTACAGTCATTGTCCATTTTCTCAGTTCCACCTACCATATAGCTGCATTTTGTAGCTCTACAATTACAGACTGTAGTCCGTCTGTTTCTCTACACACTCTTAGTCCCCTTTACTCTGTTCTCTAATGGTCAGGACCCCCACAGGACCAGCACAGATCAGGTACTATTTGGGTGG
>JAOVYV010000029.1:7580538-7592316 GCA_025674545.1 Hassar affinis
TTGGCCACAAAAGGAGGCCCTACACCATACTAATAAATTATTGTGGTCTAAAATGACAGGTGTTTCAGTTTCATTGTTATATATAAGAATTTCCATTCAGACCAGGACAATAGTTCTTTATGAAGAAAAGTATTCAAATCTATTTGAAGCCATTTTAATCAGCATTAGCTGAAATGGATGTGTCTATACTATATATGAGAAACCAAGCCTTTTTTCCTTAAGCTCATTGGCAAACCCAGACTTCTTCACAATCCATTTCCACTTACTCCCTTTACAGACACTTTAATCAACGTCAGCTTATAAGTGTGGCAGAACATAACACAAGCTGAAGGTTAAGGGTGCATCAGCGGCTCTCTGGCAATCCTGGTATTTGAACTTGCAGCAAGCAAGCAGGCAAGTATGTTTATTCTTAAACCTACCAGCGTGGACAGGCAGAAAGTAATTAATAAATAAATGAGGTATACAAGTCTCGAGATATGATTCTACATTAAACAAGCAAAAGCAAATGCCGGTGAATGATACATGATAATACGAAATGATGTCATTTCTAGGCAGAACAAAAATCTAAACCTTTAAATGACTTCAGCGTCTGTATTGACTACCCGATCTTTCTGTCGATCAGATAAGGAGTGACAGATAAACAGAAAGGGTGTGCCCACACTTAAAATAAATCTTGCCATCCCAGTTTCCGAGAGATCTCTTTCTCCTAAGCAGTTCAGGCAGATATATTTAGGCAGAAATATCTACGTCGTGTTGATATGAACTACACGATACACAGTCTGTCATTTTGCATCAGGAAAATCAACAGATATTCTGTGAAAGCCACTTTACCAGACTACAGTGGTAAACTTATAGACATGCATATTTCTAAAAAAAAAAGAAAATAGAGAGCTTGTGAATTCCAAGCTTTTTTAGAATTGTTAAATGTTGTGAACTTGTGTAATACGTGTGAGGGTATGTGAGGCGATTATGTGTGAGATGCATTAGGTATGGGAGAAGATTATGAGATTTATGCAGAAGCAAAATAATCTGGATCTGTGGGCGAGGATGACACAGCTGTCAGGAGTTTCTGCTCTCGGGAAAGGGAGTATTAACTTGCTAAATTGCAGAGAGAGAGAGAGAGAGAGAGAGAGAGAAAGAGAGAGAGGGAGAGCAGATGACATTTTTTTTGTCATAGTTTAAGAGAAAAAATATGATTGATAAGAAAACTAGAAAGATAATTCTCCCAGACACTTCCTGCTTTTACAGATTTTGAATTCTTCTCAAATTCACGTGGACACTACACGATGGAATCTAACCCAGTTACAACAGTTAAAGAGAGTGGCTCAGGTACAAGAACACACACTTTTAAAGACACACACACTGTACATACATGTACATAAAACACTAGACTGAACACTCCTGTATTTGATTGTTTTTCTTCACACACACACACACACACACACAAAATACAAGCATTAGTTAGACTTTGGACAAAGCAGACTGACTGGTTAAGGGGAGGGCAGGAAGAGAGAGAGAGAAGAGAGAGAGAGAGAGAGAGAGAGAGAGAGAGACAGAGAGGGAGGAGGGGAGTGAGAAAGGGTGAAAGTAGAGGGAGTCCTGCACCAGGAGAGTGTGTGTCTCTGTGTGTATGTGTGTTTGTGTGGAAAAGTGGCAGGCTGTTTCTCTCCTCATACACTCCTCTCTTTTTTCCTGCTTCTCCTTCTTTTGTTCTCTCTTACTGCTGATTCTGTGAGGTGGCTGAAGTGACCGAGTGCAGAAACAGGATTAGGCTGACAAACTCAACTCAGAAAGTATTAACCCCCCCCAAAAAAAAGAAAGAAAAAAAGAAAGGCAGGAGCTGAAGAAACAATGAGAAGGTGTGGAGCTTAACATATGTGTCTGTGGGTGTGCCTACAAAAGTGCAGAGGGGAAAAAGGGAACACGAAGAGGCAACTTTGTTGGGAGAAAACGACAAGGAAGGTGAGTGAAAATTCTGAACTCTAACTTGGTGTTTATGTGTGTGTGTGTGTGTGTGTGTGTGTGTGTGTGTATATGTGTGTGCATGATGGAAGTTGAGCCTAGCATCAGAAAGCTTTTTCTAAGAACAGCCTTCCACTTTATTATTGGGCAATCAGAGCTTCTAAAGTTAGACGTAATGAAAAATAGATTTGTCTGTGTTGTTGTGGTCATCACAAACTTGATGCCATGGGAATGTAGATTTTAGTTGAGTGCCTTGGAGTGCATTGCAGTTTGTAAAGCATGCAATTTAAATACGTGTATTTAAGTGAACTGTTCGAATCTAGAACTTAACTTAACTATGATATTCAATTACCTAACTACATGTGGTTGGGCATTATATGGGCAGATCAGTTAAATATATGTGAAAGTGAGATTACCCTGAACAAGGTAATGATGCATAAACCAACAAAGCAACAAAGTAATAAAAAGGATATTGGTTGCTTCCCTACCAGAGGAAAGACGTCCTCAGGGTCAGCTTGTCCCAGTTGTCAAAAGAATGTGTATGTACATAATGTGCAATGTATATACGTATCAATAGTTACCAATCACATTATTAGTCATTAATTGTCAAGACAGTGCTTAGTATGTGATTAGTTTAACTGATAAGCTCTATAGTTTATCTAAATGTAAACAAAATATGATCATATTTTTAAAGCTGCTGGGTGGAGCTCCAGGGTTCAACTGTCAGCCTAGTTTACTATCTGTGTGGGGTTTCACGTGTTCGTCCCGTGTCTATGAAGGGTTCATGCCAACCTCTAAAAACATGCTGATAGGTGGATTAGCTATGCTAAATTGAATGTACGTGTGCATGGTGTGGACTGGCATTCCGTCCAGGGTGTATTTGCACCGCACACCCACTGTTTAGGACAAGCTCTGCATTCTTCACAACCCTGACCAAGATAAAGTGGTTACTGAAGCAGCGTTGGGAACTGTTTTCAGGGGAAAATACCTAGTGCATGCTGAAAAGGTCAATAGAAATCTGCTTATTCATACAAGTGGTACTATAGTGGTGATCAGTGTTTGGTCTGTGTGGAAGAATGGTGATCACTGATTGGTCTGTGTGGAAGAATGGTGATCAGTCATTGGTCTATGGGGAAGGATGCTGATCAATGATTGGTCTGTGGGACCAATCACTGATCACCATTCTTCCCACAGACCAATTATTGATTGGCATCCTTCCCCATAGACCAATCACTGATCAATGATTGGTCTGTGTGGAAGAATGGTGATCAATGATTGGTCTTTAGAAAGATTGGTGATCAGTGTTTTTTTTTTTGTAAAGAATGGTGATCAGTGATTGGTGATTTGGGGAAGAATGGTGGTCACTGATTGTTCTGTGGGGAAGAATGGTGGTCACTGATTGGTCAGTGGGGAAGAATGGTGATCAATGATTGGTCTATGGGGAAGAATGGTGATCAATGATTCATCTATGGGGAAGAATGGTGATCAGTAATTGGTCTGTGCGGAAGAATGGTGAACAATGATTGGTCTTTAGAAATGGTGATCAAGAGAAGAAGAAGAAGAGGGGAAGAATGGCGATCAATGATTGGTGATTTGGGGAAGAATGGTGGTCACTGATTGGCCTGTGGGGAAGAATGGTGATCACTGATTGGTCTGTGGGGAAGTTTGGTGAACAGTGATTGGTCTATGGTGATCAGTGATTGGTGTATGGGGAAGAATGGTGATCAGTGATTGGTCTGTGGGGAAGATTGGTGCTCAGTGATTGATCTTTAGAATTAATGTTGATGAGGGATTGGTCCATTGGGAAGAATGGAGATCAGTGAATGGTCTATGGAGAAGAATGGCGATCAGTGATTAGTCTTTGGGATTACAGACTCAAATACATCTCAGTCAGACTTTACACACTGGTGTTCAACTAACTTCTTACAACCAGAAGCTGTGAGCTGGAGAGCAATGTAGATACCAGGATAGTCGCTAATGTCTACTCAATAAAGTTGCCAGATATATATTTTTAATAAATCTACTAAAGGAGATGGCAGCTGGTCAGACTAAGTTGGATATTTCAGCAGGGCAGGACATTTAATTAAATTTAATTAAGGACAGGGGTGTAGCCCGTTGTAAACTAAGTAACTATTCACATTACAGAAAATTTGGGACACTTTCTTAAAATGAAATCTGTAAGTTTTAATCTTTATTTAACAGATAAAAGGACAAAGAAAAGTTTTTCAGTGTTTTCAATGATGAACTTAATTCTATTTGTGAAAAAAAACAAACCTAGAAATTGATGCATGCAAAACACTTAAAAAATTGGGAGAGAGGCATGTTTACCAGTGGGTCACTTCATGTTTTTTTATTATATCTTTGAATCCTTTGGGAATTGAAGACATTAATTGTTGTAGTTTAGCAAGTGGAATTTTTGTAAATTTTTGCTGTGAATGAAACAGACATGGAGTTCCTTTGAAAAGATATTATCTTATGGCAGCATATGTTTATCCAAAATACCAATATAAAGCTTCACACTAATGGTAACTTCACATAAAAGCAGACCCCCCCATGCTGTGGGCATTGATGTACCCCCTATGCCATCACAAATGCTGTTTTTTGCACTTTTCTTTGGTAACCCCCTGGATGGTCTTTTTCATCTATCACATAAAGTTGAAATGTGGACTTGTCTGACCACAGAACACATTTTCACTGTCTTTTCCGTCTCGGATGACTTCAGGCCCAGAGAACTTGCCAGTGCAAAATTAATATACAGCTATCTCTTTGCATAATGCAGTTTCAGGTTGCATTTCCTGATGCAGCAGTGGACTGTGTTAAGTGATGGTGATTTCCCAAAGTACTCCTGAGCCCATGAGGGTATGTCCATAAGGGTAGCTTGATGGTTTCTTAACAAAACGGCCTGAGGGCTCGATGGTCACGTACATTCAGCAGTAGGTTCTTGGCATTTACATACTGAGATTTTCCCTGACTCCCTGAATCTTTTTATGATGTTATGAACTATAGATGATGAAAGATCTAAATTCTTTGCAGTCTTGTGCTGAGAAACATTGTATTTGAACTGACTGACAGTTCTCTCATGACGTTTGACACAAAGTGGTGAACCATGACCCGTCCTTGCTTGTAAAGACTAAGCCTTTGGTGGATGCTCCTTTTATACACAATCTTAATGACCTCACCTGTTACCAGTTAAACTGCTAAATGTGTTACAGTGTTACTTGTGTAACCTTTTCATTCTTATTTTACAACTTTTTGAGTGTGTTGCAGGCACCAACTTTTAAAAATTTGTTTACATTTAGCAAAGAGAATTGTCATAAAAAAAAAAACAGAAATCCATTTCTTTGGCCTTTGGTCTGTTAAATAAAGGTTCAAGTGAATGAACAAATTACAGATTCCATTTTTTATTGCATTTTTAGAAAGTGTACCAAATTTCTTTTGGAAATGGAGAAATTTACAAGAAAAAACAAACAAACAAACTCAAGAGTATTCTTTACAAACATCAAAAGTCTCTTCATCTCTCATCTAGCAAATGACTATATGCTATATGTCAGTACAATGGACTCCTTACTCCTACACATTTTATTTACATTTCAGTTTAAAGAATCCAGTCAAGTTCATCAATGGAGAACAAAACTATCGAGCTTCATGGCAGTTTGTCATCATCTGTGACCTTTTCATGCTATGTGGTATGCAGTGTATAGCTATTCATGTACATTAGAATGTACATCTAACTCTACCTCAGTACAATGTTTCACTATGCTGGAGCAAGCAGAGGCTCATAATGAAGCATCTTCTTTCCCTTCCTAGAAGGCATGAATGTCGTCTAATTTAAGAAAGCTTTTAGGGTTCGGCTAATTTTCTAAAGTTACCTGGCTATATTTAATCAGGTTAGCCTGTTTTCTTTGCTAATGCCAGTTTAGCATAGCAGCTAATGTAATTAGGAGCTTATTTAATTTTGAAACTAGTAAACATGGGATATTTGCATGATACTTTATTGCTGATTAATTAATAAGGAAACTATTTATATAGGCATCAAACTTAAAGAGACTGAATGAAGTTTTCAAAACTGACAATAGGATATTAACTTAATTTCATCCATTTAAAACCTTTTCCTTAGACCTTCAGCTGGAAACTGTTATATTTTTGGTTGAAAATGTTGCACAAATGCCATCTTTTAAATGACTTACAGTCTTCAGGGGTTAAATGCTTTATTATTTTTTTCATATTATTTTTCACTCAACTTTACCTGTACCTAAAAAGTACTTTACAGTGACCCATGCACTCCAGGACTATAACACGAGTCCATCAGATAATGCAGAAATGTCTATGAAAGCAGTACATCACAACACTCATATTCGGATCTTTTCCATACACTTCTGTCACTCTATGTATTCAGCGTGTGTATTTATGAGTGTGTGAGTGTGGGTGGGATCATGTGCAGGAGAGCTCAAAAAACATGCATAGCGTGTTAAAGGATATCCTGTGGGTGAACGGCTTAAACACCTCTTGTTAACGTGGTATTGTAGAAATACATGTCCTTAGAGAGAAACAGAAGCAAATGCTGAAAGTGTGGCAGAGAGAAAAAGAAATGCATAGAAACAGAGAGAAAGCGTTCATAGGGGCAGTGCTGGCCACCCACACAGGCGGCAAAAGCGAAAAGAGGAAAAGTAAAAGGGCGCTGCATGTTGTGAATTATAAGCTGCTGACCTCTGTGGAAAATAACAGGAGGCACTCAGGAAGGTCACGCAGAGACCATCATTCTTTACACTGGCCAAACTCTACACCATCTATATATATGTATACAAATATATATATACTTCCACACCAAACTTGCTCATCCATGTCTTTATGGACCTTGATTTGTGCCCTGGTACACAGTCATGTTGGAACAGGAAGGGGCCATCCCTAAACTGTTGAAATGTCCAAAATCTCTTGGTTATGCTGAAGCATTAAGAGTTCCTTTCACTGGAACTAAGAAGCTGAGCCTCTTGAAAAACAACCCCACACCATAATCCCCCTCCACCAAACTTTACACTCAGCACAATGCAGTCAGACAAGTACCATTCTCCTGGCAACTGCCAAACCCAGACTCATCATTCAGATTGCCAGATGGAGAAGCATGATTCATCACTCCAGAGAACACGTCTCCACTGCTTTAGAGTCCAGTGACGGCGTGCTTTACACCACTGCATCCAACGCTTTGCATTGTGCTTGGTGATGTAAGGCTTGGATGCAGCTGCTTGACCATGGAAACCCATTCCATGAAGCTCTCTGCACACTGTTCTTGAGCTAATCTGAAGGCCACATGAAGTTTGGAGGTCTGAGGCGATTGACTCTGCAGAAAGTTGGCAACCTCTATGCGCTATGCTCTTCAGCATCCACTGACCTGCTCTGTCATTGTTCATGGCCTACCACTTTGTGGCGGAGTTGCTGTCGTTCCCAATCACTTCCACTTATAAAATCTCTAAAATCTCAATGTACTTTTCTGCATTAATGCTGCCATCAAAGAAGTGTAAATTACCTTTGACACAACCACATACCATGACAGACCATGGCTTTAGGACTTGTTGTTGATAACAGTCTGGATGGTCCTTTTCATCTTGGCCCAGTGTCCATTTCTTCCAAAAGAGCCCAGAGAAGTTGATGCCACCTCTGGACATTGTTAACATAAGCCCTATTTTTTGCACAGTAACATTTTAGGTGACATTTGTGAATATAACTCAGTATTGTAGTGCTTAACAAAGGTTACCAAAGTAATCCTTTATCCATGTGGTTTTATCAGCTATTGATTAATAACGGTTCCTGATGCAGTGTCGTCTGAGGGATCTGAGATCACAAGTGTTCAGCTTAGGCTTGCACCCTTGCCCTTTACACACAGAAATTCCTCCACATTCCTTGAATTGTTTAATGATATTATGCACTAAAGAGGGAGAAATATGCAAATCCTTTCCAATCTGAGGAACATTGTTTTTAAACATTTCAATAATTTTCTCACACATCTGTTGACAAACTGGAGATCCACTGCTCATCTTTGCTCCTGAAAGACTTTTGTGGATCCTGCTTTTGGACCACGTCTTAATCATGATTCCAATCAGCTGCTGAAATCACCTGTTTTTTTAACCTCGTTACTAACCCTAAATTGGCCCGTCCCAACTTTAGAAGAATTGATCTACAGTATATTAGCAAATGAAATGAGGTTGACCAGAAAAAAAAACATTAAATATTTGGGGTACAGACTGTCTGCAATAAAAAAAGTCGAAGTAAATGTAAGAAGCACTGCATTTTTTTTGTTTTATTTGCATTTTCCATACTGTCCCAACTGATTTGGGTTTGTATTTCTATTTATTTTTTTTAACCTGCAGGTTTTGTAAAGAAAAATTTTTCCTTTTGAGGGCCAGTCACATGCACTCACAAGGTCAAAAATCTCAGATTGTACATCCAGAGTGATGGATTGTGGAGCAGTACAGTACATAACCCCAAAGATGTCATTAAAGAAGAAATTACAGGCCACAACGGAGCAAACAACCATCATAAACATAATCCTAGCACATTCATAACTGTCACCTGTCAGACATTACTGTCATATTATCTCTCTCTCTCTCTCTCTCTCTCTCTCTCTCTCTCTCTCTCTCTCAAACATGAATTGATCATTAAAACATTAAAAACACCTACCTAATATTCTGTAGGTCCTCTTGTGCCACCAAAATAGCTCTGACCCATCAAGGCATGGAGTCCACAAGACCTCTAAAGATGTGCTGTGGTATCTGGGTTCACAACGTTAGCATCAGATCCTTTAATTCCTGTAAATTGCGAGCTGGGGCCTTTATTTGTCCAGCCATTGTTCTTCAAGTCATTCCTGAACAGTTTTTGCAGTGCAGCAGGGAAGGGAGCATGATCCTGCTGAAAGAGGCCATTACCATTAGAGAATACTATTATCATGAAGAGATGTACTTGGTCTGAAACATTATTTAGGTAGGTGGTATGTGTCAAATGAATGTCCACATGAATGCCAGGACCCATATTTTCCCAACAGAACATTGCCCAGAGCATCATACATCATACACACACTCCTTGCCATTCACATGATGTAAAATAAAATGCAATTCATCAGACCAGGTCACCTTCTTCTACTGCTCCATGGTCCTGTTCTGACGCTCAGGTGCCCATTGTAGACAATTTTAATCATGGACAGGGGTCAGCATGACTAGTCTGCAGCAACTCAGCCGCATACACACCAAGCTGTGATGCACTGTGTGTTCTGACACCTTTCTATCATAGCCAGCATTACCTTTTTCAGCAATTTGTGATACAGTAGCCCATCTGTGAGTTTGGAATAGCCTTTACTTCCCAGGTGAGCCTTGGGTGGCCTTGAGTCTGTCACTTGTTCACCGGTTTTCCACTGCTGTCAGTAGTTAATTCTCATCTCTCAGCCAAGTGTCACACGCGCCGGAGACGTGTATGACATCATATTGTGTTCTATCAAATCGTTTTGAATCGCATTGTATCACAATATGGATTAATCATATTGTATCTTTGTGAGGAAGCAGAGTTACACACTTAGCTTTAGAAACATAAGGGGATAGTTGGATGAATAGAATCAAAGCAACAGGATGAGATATTTAGATTTTTATTCATTAATTAATTGCATTTTGCATTATTAATAAAGTTGTTAGCACTATGCTTTGCTAACACCAACACAAATGGTTAGCTAACTTGCAGTTATCATAACATTCACACAAAACCCTGCTGTTTGTGTTAAGATTTAATTTGAATTGCCCTGAATTCACAACGGACACTTCACACTTCAAATCACACTGTCCATGTTCGGATGCTAGCTACCTAGTTAGGGTGGGACATGTTCCATACAAGTGTATTTACTGCATTCACTGTACATTTAGCTTACATGTAATTCGCTGGCTCTGATTATTTCATTTGAATCCCTTAATGAACATGAGTTTTGGAAACAGTCAGTTTTACTACTTAGTGAACAATTTGTGGTGTTTTATATTTTTACGCTTCCATATTTTTCCATATGATTGTGCCACAAGATACTCTGTCATTGTCTCCAGGGCAACAATATACCATCAAATGAGAACAAGAAACATTTTTACACAGTGTTAATGCAGATACTGAAGTACTGAGGCATAATTACAAACCAGAACCTGTCATTTGGTGTAATAGATTTCAGTGTGCGGAGGTTACGCTAGAGGAAAGGTGACATGCAGGTTCCAGTTTGACATGCCACTGACACAACCAGTGTGTGAAATGTTAGCTAAAATGGTAGAATAATTGCTGACTGTGGTGCACGTCAGCAAAGCCACTACACATTCTGGTCTTTACACACAGCATGGGATGTATTTATTTGGATCGACAAAAGTATTTGCATGTTAGCGGAGCCATTCATTACATTTTCTGAATGCGCCATTGTGGAATTTCTGAAACGTAGATCGGCCACAGTCCAGAAATTCCTCACTGACACTTCCTAAACTAATCTGATCCTTAAAGAATCCTCCAGCATTTTTTAAAATCTCTATAACCTCCACATCTGTAATGTATGTGTAAGTACTACAGTCTGGAATTTAACACTGCTTCATTCTATTGAGGATAGAAAACCCATTTAAGCCAAACTCACTTATATAATTATATAAACATTCAACACTGACTATGCAGCTGAAAGGATTTCCAGTCACATACTGTATCAGGTGTACACAGAATACATAGAACCTTTGATGTGAAAGCATTGAGTACATCGCAAACACTTTCCATTCACTATGAAGACAATTTCCCATGAGCATTTCAAAAGACATCCTCTAAACACGTTAGCTAATAGATACTGTATCTTTAATGCGAGGTGTGTTTAATGGTTAATAGATTAGATGCTCATGTAATGTCGGTTATACCTCAGCTAGGAAATCAGTACACTGAAGTACCAGAAAAACTGGTATACACAGAATGCACGTCCTTGGTTTGGTCCGTCAGTGTGTTTATAAAGAGATGGGAATCTATGTTAGCTTCTAGAGCTGTTTCTGCCGTGAGAATGGCAAGTTATCATGATTTTACGATTTCCAACACAGTTTAATAGTTTGTGAGATGCATGATAGAATTTTGGAGGTAGAAGCAAAGATTGGATTTTCATGTATGAGCACCGTGAGTACAAGAATTCTGGCAAAACCTTGAACTTATGACAGCAGACTCTGGGTGAACGTGACCAATCGTTTCACGCTTTATGTGTGCAACACTGCCTCAGTTAACATCATAATTCAATGCTGGAGCCTCAACAAACATCATCATTAGGACTGTGTAACGTGCCCTCCAAGATCCCCTGTGGGACCTACCAAGTGTTAACTGCTATACCAGTTTTTCTGGTACTTCAGTGTATACCCAAAACCCACAGAAACGTTATCTGACAAGTCCTTATAAATATCTATATATTCATATCAATAACATTTCCTGGAGTCTCTCCATACTTAAGAAGTAGCATGAATCCTCTGATCATTCCTCCAGTATAGCCAACACCCTAACACTTTAGGTTGGTCTTTATTTTGTCCCCTGTCTGTATTTTAGGAAAGTGTATCCTTTGCAAATTTGCAAATTTCAAGAAAACATATCCATTGCAATTATTATCAGTGAATTTTAATTGCTTTGGTAAAGAAAAAAGCATGATAACATGACTCATTTATTCCTTTTTATACCACATCAATTTGTATTAGACAACAATTGCAATTTGTATAAAATGTATAAATGTACAGTACAGGCCAAAAGTTTGGACACACCTTCTCATTCAATGCGTTTTCTTTATTTTCATGACTATTTACA
>JAOVYV010000029.1:7661297-7676120 GCA_025674545.1 Hassar affinis
GAATCTACAATGTAAATAATCATGAAAATAAAGAAAACGCATTGAATGAGAAGGTGTGTCCAAACTTTTGGCCTGTACTGTAACTGACAGACAAGTTAATCTTACGTATACTTACATATATTTTCTGGAAAACCACTAACTGGACACACATCTCTCTTAGTCCAGTGTCCAAGAAGTGTTAGTGTGTCTTCACAAATGTTTGTAGTCAACCCAAAGCAAATGAAATTTGAACGCACCTCCGGCGCATTAATAAAACACTCAGATAGTATGATGGGGTTACAGGTGTGGTTACATAGGTTTACATAATTTTATTACAATTTTGTAATGAGCTTAGTTGCAAATTCTGCTAGCTCATTTTGTTTATTTACATTCCCAACACCAGTTTTGCAAGCATTTTTGCCCTTGTTAATGGTTCATTAAAAATAAATAAATAAATATAATAAAAGATAAACTAAACACTAAGAGATTCTTTCTGCAGCCAACATCCGGTATTATCACTTTAATGATGCAGCATGTAGATAAGACAGGTTAATTATGTTTGACCACAACCAGATGTTTATGTTGGGCTCATCCTTCCCTGGACCTTACAACAGAAAGGTGTAGACCCAGCGGGGTATGCCAAGAAACTAGGCATACCTACACAACGTCTTGAGCAACCACCTCCAGTTCGAGCCTTGAGGACAGCCCAGTAACCCACCACACCATGGCCATCACTCATTTCTTTCTGATGTCCACTCCCCATTTGCAGCTGTTTCTGTAATAACCCAGGCTTGAAAAACATGGACTGGGTCGCAAGTTCTGTCTGTGTGTGTGGGTGCCATGCTACCAGGTGAGCTGCTTAGTTGGGGCCATCAGTGATGCATCCAAGATCCCTAGAACCTCTCTGATCCCTGACTTTTCAAAGGTTCCAGAGTGCTATCAGGCCCTCAGGGAGGACCTTAGTAAAGAAAAGGTGCAGGTTCTGACCCCTCATAACACCTTTGACTGCACCTTTAACCTCCTCTGTGGTAGTAGTCTGCCCACTTGTTGGATGTTTGCTTTGTCTGCACCTGAGTGGGCAGGGTTGGGAGGGATGGAGGGATATATTTGAGACTCCATAGAGCTAGGGTTCATCTGCTCCTCGTCCTCCCCAGCTGGGGCGGGATTATTTTATGTTGGCAAAAAAATGCCATGCTTTGCCTATGCATTGACTATAGGGTTGATTACCATCAAGGACCCCTAGTGTCTCATGTTTCCTCATGTCTACTGCATTTGAGGTGCTGCAGCAGGCTACCATATTCACCAAACTGGACATGCACAGTACCTATAATCTTGTGCGAATTAGGGTGATGAGTGGAAGACAGCATTTATCACCCCAACTGGTTACTATGAGAACCTTCTTATGCCCTTTGGCATCATGAATGCTCTGGTAGTGTTCCAGAGGTTAATTAGTGAGGTACTCAGGGAGGCTCTGGACTGGTACACATATGTCTATGTTGATGACCTATTGATTTATAGTCGTTCTCTTGAAGAACATGTTGGCCACGTGTGAGGGTTCCTCAAACTACTGGCGGAGAACCATCTAAACATTAAACTAGAGAAGTCAGTGTTCCATACTTCCACCATCTCATTCTTGGGCTTCATAGTGTCCCATGACACATTACACATGGACCTAGAAAAGATCAGAGCCATGGCTGAATGGCCTCGTTCCAGTGGTTCCTGATGTTTGTCAACTTTTTCTGGTGGTTTGTGAGGGACTTCAGTCCATAGCAGCACCCCTCACAGCCCTCACCCTGAAAAGCCCAGGTCTGTTCTGCTGGACCACTGAGGCCCAACAAGAATTTGGTACACTCAGGGAATGATTAACCTCAGCCCTGGTTCTCCAGCTGCCAGATCTGGAGGAACAATTTGTCGTTGAGGTAGACATCAGATTCTAGTTGTAATCACACTGTGTAATTGTGATTGCTGTTACTTGTGTCTCTTTAAATAAGACATCCTTAATGTTACAGAGGATTTTCAATATTGCTCTCCCAAAAAAGGCTAAATTTTATGGTCCTCAGTGCTGTCCAGTGTCTGAACTGAAAGGGGTCAGCTAGGCCTCGCTAACCTCACACCTGTACGTTTTCTATCAGTTTGTCTGAAAGAACATCTGGATTTGCATTAGAGAAAAAGAGAGAGGACTCAGTTGTGAGACTGGTTCTTTGGCTCAGCTATGAACAGATGTTGCTTGTCAGTTGCTTATAGAACAGGCACCTTGTTGACAAAATCCAGAGTGATTCAGTGACTTGACAGATATATATGATTGCTTTTTTTGGGTAGGTTTGAACGCTTCATTTTCCCTTTCCCCCATTTTCCTCCCATTGCTTCATCTTTGTCCTTTTTGATAGGCTTCCTACTCTGTCTGTGCTTCTACTGTCTTTCTCCCATCCCAGTCCTCCAAGTCTTTGATTCTAATGATTGGATGCCAATCCTTCAGCTTTGAAAACCAACAGGACCCAATTGACAAATCTCCAGACACTGAGCCATGAACACTGTTTTTTTCTGTTTATTGGGAGTTAGTGATTAAGGGCTTCCATGGAAGAGCAGTTTGTGACCGATCGGTGGT
The DNA here is from genome assembly GCA_025674545.1 of Hassar affinis. Lineage (NCBI taxonomy): Eukaryota > Metazoa > Chordata > Actinopteri > Siluriformes > Doradidae > Hassar > Hassar affinis. The sequence goes on from JAOVYV010000029.1 coordinate 7,663,882, forward strand.
ATAGATGTGTCGTGTGGCTGTTCATATGCCAGTGATTATGGTTATGTGGATGTGGGAGAGATCCTGGAGCAACACAATGGAACAGTAAGAAATTCTTCAAATGAAATTACTTTTGTCAATTCATGTCAAGTGAAGGTTTTTTATGCATTTCTTATGCTTAAAACTCATCACCCGTAGGTATTACCAAAATGTGTTAAGGTCTTGGGTATACAAATGTTACAAGGTATTTTTTAACATCACTCAAACAGATAAATAAAAGACTTAAAGGGTAAATCGTTTCATTTTAGTCCCGGAAAATGTTGTTTTAAAATTCTACCTGCCTCTAGAGTCTTATTCTGCACCCTCACGCCCTGGGGTTCTACAGGTACACCTCATATTGTAGATTTATATAGCAGCACAGGATAGTAAATGGGACACAAGCAGGAAAATGAAATGATCCTCCGTGTAAATACAGCCAGCTAGGTTGTCATACTGTATAACTAGCTACTCAAGCGATTTGGAGGTGGCAATTAGCCAACTTTACCTATTCCAGCTTCTTGCTTTTAATTGTGACAAAAACATGAAGTAAATAAATGTAGCTAGCTATGTATGAAACATTCAGTATAATATCATCTGGGTTTAACCATCCAAGTGGATAAAATCACACAGCATGGCTAGCTTGATACAGGTTGCAGTTGCCAGTAAAGCTGTTTTGTCCAAGATTTGAGAAAGTGTTTGGAGTATAATGTGCAGTGCACACTAACAGCTTCGAATTGCTGGTGTCTGGGATCCTGTTAAAGATCAACATCAACCAGGTTGAGGAAATGTGAGTATTGCCCATGGAAGAGAAAACAAATCTAAATAGACTAAAAGGTTGACTTATCTGATATTTGTATTTGAAACAAAACAATCCAATAGTTGTAATATTTAGATTTTAGTATAGTCCAAGAAAAACAAGAAGTCTGATAGTCCAAAACAGAAAGACCAGGGGTGTCAAAAACAATCCACAAAGGTCCGGTGTGGGTCCAGGTTTTCTTTTCAACCAAGCAGAACCCAAACACTACTGAAAGTCAAGATCCATTGATTATATACATTCCTTAAAAACAGGTGGAATGAGGTCTGGCCTCTGATTGGTTGGAAGGAACCTGCACCTACACTGGCTTGAATGTAATGACTAAGCACTCTTGTAAGTTGCTCTGGATAAGAGCATCTGCTGAATGCCATAAATGTAAATGTAATCATAGAATGTGGGCTGTTCTATGTAAATTTTAGGGGTGTGAATATTCTTGAGTCAGGAGTGTTACGTAACATTGCAGAGTTTCTAGAATTTGACCGTTTTACCACCCTCAACAGAGTTTGAGCTTCACAGTATGTATCCCAATATCTCCATTTTCAATTATACCAAGGTAAATATAGGTTCTATTCTATAGCACCTTTAAAGTACAGTGGTCATTTTACACTATACATGTGAACGTTTTCAAAGCCGTCTGTAGTGAACTATAAAACATACCATACTGTAACATACCATACAAGTATTTCAGTGTACAGAAATTCTATACACTAGACAATCCTTTAGAGCAGGTCACGTTGAATTATCCTTACCAATTTATACTACATAAAGATTTATTTATGTTCTGATTATGTAGTACGATTGCCGCTGAGGTTTCTGTATACTGCCCTGTTATACCGAGCACTGGGCTAATCTGCCTGGTCGAGCTATGTTTTTGTAATGAATACTATCAGTGCTCTTTTATTGCAATCCATCCACAGACTGCTTCAAACTCCCGGCTGTGTTTACCCTGAACTCAAGCTGACCCGCCTGTGAAAGCACAAGTCTCTGTGCTCTTGGGTTATTTCTGTCAGATGTCCCTTTTGATCTGAACTGGTGTGCATCCAAACGGAGGGACATTTATGAGTCAGTTTTATTGTTTCTTATTGTTATTGTAAAGACAGGATGTTCTTAGTTGACACTTCTCAGTCTCTTGAATAGGAGCTTACGTTATGTGGAAGGAAAATGCCTAAAAATGAGTAAACACATGCAAAAAGGCAGGTGGATGCAGGATTTAAAACCTCAGCATTGCTTTACAACATTTTGTACCATTTGTGGTCATGAGTGGTTGAGTAATTGCATTAAATATTGCCTCAGTCTTTGTTTCCTGGGCGCTGGGAGACAGCGGTCTGGGGCTTTGCCCTCTGTCCCGGTGCCCTCTTTGTTCACCATTCTGTCGGGGGCTTTCTTTACAGCTTGGCATAGACAGTAGTGGGTGGGCAGGACCGGGCCAGACGTCGGGCTTCTGACAGCCAAACTCACTCATTTAGATTCAATAGACGCGAAAGGAAGTGGCAAGAACTCAAAGAGACTTCCTCATGCTGCTGGTGCCCCACTGGGCTTCGGGAATGCCTTTTTTTATATTATTTGAAATGTTCATTGCCATGTTGTCATTACTCTTTCCATGTGGCAAGAATGCACAGGTAGTTGGCATAAAAGCTACACTAAGTACCCATTAACCTAGTACCAATATTGCATAATGAATTTGCATTTATGAATATACAGTATATCCTGCCTCATAGCAGAGCCATCTGAGGACTGAATTGAGGACTGACTCCATCAGTGTTATTGTGTTTATGCCCTAACACATTTCAGTCTACTCAATACATCTTTAACAAGCAGCAGCGCAGCAGATCCTCACTGTCATGCCACCCCTTAGCTACTAACTGAAGATTTATTTTTCTCCTCCTGACCAAACAGCCTGAGGTCCTTTAGCCAGAACCCCAAGAACAGGTAAGTTCTGAGGTCCTAAATTCCTTAAGCGACTCTATAGGACAGAGAGAAGAATTGTGCATGAGATAAATACTGTATATAAACCAGGAAAATACATTTTACCTGGAATCAGCCGTTCCAAGGAATGTCACACTCTATTTGTTAAAGTGAGCCATTTTAGCCGCACTGTCTAGGTACCATTGGTTTAGTGCAAAAACATTTGGGGAATGTATATGGCGTTACACATAAGCTGACTTGCAGCATGTGCACCACTGATATCCGTCCCCCAGTCGTGTTTAATTGCCATATTGAGCTGAAACCACAATGTTAATTAACAGTAATATTGCTAAGTGTAGTTCTACAGATCCTTCATTTCTTGGTTGCTTTTTAAATGAAAGTGCAATTTCAGTAATCAGTAACTAAATTAAATCAATAAGTAAATTAAGGACAGCAGAAAGGGAACAGCAATCTGATTTGATTGTGTCTGGTGAGAGGCACATCGCCTGACAGACTGAGACCAACCGACACAAACACACACACACACACACACACACACACACACACACACACACACATACGCAGTCAGACAAGGCTAGGCTAGTCCATGCCAGCACCTTGATTAAAAGAGCCATGTAAACAAGCAAATCGATTTTGGGACCATTACAGCCAGATGAGCAGACAGATGGACAGAGAGACACAGGGACAGGGACAAAACAGTTAATTGGAGGCGTTTAGTGTAGCAGGCAGGCTGCCCGCTCACTCGACGGTGGGCTTTCTCTGTGGCCATTGTGAAGACACAAAAATATTTTTGCTGTCTTGAACAGAGGGAGTTCACGGAGAGAGAGAGAGAGAGAGAGAGAGAGAGAGAGAGAGAGATATTCAACACAGCATTATATTTCCATGTTTGTAACTTTTCCAGAACAGGACAGGGAGTGGTTCTTCGTTCTTACTCACTCGCTCTGTCTAGAAACTCATCTTCAGCCATTTTGATGACGCTGAATGAGAGTACGCTCTCTCTCCTTCTCTCCCTCACTCTCTCTCTCACTCTCTCGCTCTCTATCTCTTGTGCTCTCCCTACGTGGCTTGGATTGGTTGCAGGCAGGATTGAAGGAGGGAGTTGTGGAGGAGAGAGACAGTGCAGCTCACCGGAGAGAGACATGGCACGTTTTGCAGAAAAAGAAATCCGGTGTGAAAGCAGTCCTTTTCAGTTTTCACTTTTTTCTTTTCAGTACTCTGCTCCGTTTCTTTTTTTCCCCTCACCAAAACCTCTGTTAAGCTTCTACTGTTTTGTGCAACACTCTTCGTCTCTCTCTCTCTCTCTCTGTCTCACTCTCGCTTCTCGGTGTCTCCCACTCTCCTTTCGTTCTCTCCCTTCGTAACAAACTTTTGCTCAGCTTTTTCAGTTTTCGCGTTTGATTTTTCCTTCTCCGATCCCCTGTTAAGTTTTATTCATGGCAGTCAAAGACAATGGGAACCGTGCACATTTTGGCACCATTGAGGAGAATCAGAACTGCAGCCAAGGAGCCTGCTGTGATCCAAAAAACTCGAGCACAGCGAAGCGTCAAAAAAAAAAAAAAAAAAAAAAAAACACCACCCTTTCCTTTGCTTGGTCACAAATTCCACTTTCCCTGTAGCCTGGGCAGTGTTGAAACTCCTCCTCAACCACATCTCACCGCATTCGACCTTTCCGCCTTTTCCCTCTCTTCCTCTTCCACGGAACCTTTTTTTCAGAACCCGCGTCCAGGGTTTTTTTGCCTGCGCTGGTAAATGTGGACAGGAGCCGCTGCCCAGGAGGGCAACTGAAGGGACAGTGGGTTTTTCGTTTTTTTTTTTTTGCCGATTATTTGGCCAAACTGGGGTGTTGATGTAGCACCGGGACTTTGGGCTGCTGTTTGTAGTTGTAGGTTTCTGTGTACGCTCCCCATTCAGGTCTGGACATGTCTCTGTATTAAATGATTTGATTTTGTAACAAAACCTTGTACACTGTGTTCTAACGTGCTATGTCCGTTTTCTCATTCCAGATTTTTAAACAAATTTTGCCAACGGAATCGGCCTAGTCTGCGCCCCAAGCCTATCTCTGTGTTATGGCCAAGAGAAGACTGAATGCTCCTGTTCGGACCGCACTGGTCAGTACCTCGCACGCCACCTCATGCCACCTTCCTCTGCCGGTATGCTCCTTTTTCTTCTGCCTTTTTTTCCCTTCATTCTTCATTGCACGTTTTCGGCTCATGCTTCTCCAATACGAAATGTTTCTTGGACGCATTCGCATTTTAGATTCTGACCAGTATTTGCTCTAGTCCGCCCTAATGTCTGACACGCTGACAAGACCGCAGTGTAATGTGTTTTAACATAAAATAGAATATCTAATCTTCAGTAACATTACAGTTTGCAAATGAAGCGCATCTATATGTGAATCTGTGATGATGTCTAGGCCCACTGTATATGCATCTAAAACACGTTACTAAAGGTGATCTGTTAAAGCTGTACGTGTTCTTGCTGTTCTTCCATATTAACCGTATTGGCATAAACACATGGCTAAAACTGCGCCAAACAGCCTGTCCTTTTTTTGTCTGGTAATTCCAATAATAAATGTTTGGCTTTTGTCTCGGGAATGGACAAATATTACCCAGACAGCGTCTGGTCAAAAATCACAAAACTCACAATAATGTTGATGTAAAGCAAAAGAAGAAGATTCTATTGCAGTTTTTTACCATGCGGTCCAGGCCTTAAAACCAAAAGCATCAAAGACAGAAAGGAAGATCAGCTGTACATATAGCAAATGCTAAGTATGCTAATTGATTTGGTAATTAATGTAAACTAAACTACTAGAGTTGGTAACTATTAGTCGTAGAGCTTGGTTTGATAACCATTTTGCACATAACCACAATGCATTTTCTAAAAACTTTGGATGTGGATTCCCCGACTAGCTAATCCTATAACCATTAACCGCACTGCAGTAGGTGAAGGCGTGCACTAATTCTGCGTTTTTGTTAGCACCCAGCTAACATGTGGCCACGACTTTCAACATGACCTTCACGCTCCACTGTTCCTGATTTTGGCAGGACAAGATTTTATGGCAATAATTTCCAACATCTTTGTGAACATTCATTCGCTTCATTTTCATTTCATTCATTTTCATTAGCGGGACACATGCATGTTTGTTGGTTTTGCGTTATTGAAAATGACAAATGTTTGGCAACGCAGTGTCCCGACTTGCGATTTGAAAAATTTCAACTTCTTTTCCCGACTTTATAGCCTCTGTCTTGGTCTAAACAAATCCAGATGATTTCATGAACATTTGCATGCTATGTCTTAACTGTTCTCCCTTTTTTTAATCCATACATATCGCATGCAGAACATTTACTTCTCTCATAGTGTACAGCATTAAGCCTTTGACCACATTCCGGAAACATATCCACACAAAAAAGCACAGCCCTGATCAATCTTTCAGTTGCTTTTCTTATTGTCTTTTTTTTTTCCAGATGTTTACAGATTTGGTAGATTCGGTAAAATTGCTTTTTTATGCAGTGTATTTAGGCATGTTTCTCTTTTATGTTCTGCACTCCCAAAACAACCTGACCACACCCTAACGTAATGCATCTTTTGTTAGTGTGCTTCGCCCCATGTTTAGAAGCTGTTCTCTTTAATGCTGGATAGTCTGGTCCAGAGAAAGGAGAACGATTCGCCTCGTTCAGAGCAATGCTGCCAGCTGCCACAAACCCGTAGATCCGAACTTGTGGTAACTCTGGGCACAAGCTCGCGTCTACAGGTATGTGTCCGCGAGGTCACTGTGACGGAAATTCTTCCCCCCTACAACAGCTGCTTGGTTCTGGAAATTTCCATGAGGGATGCACTGTCAGAGAGTGATGCATTGATATAAGCTCTTCATCAAATCGAAAAACAGATTAGTGTGTCAATATAGTCAATATAACTTACATGGTAGTACATTCATATACAATTTATATCAAACTGCCAAATGGTGCATTGATATATAACCTTGTGTAGGATTGCCCAATGGAGTAATAATATAAAATCTACGTACTGTATATGAGATAAAACGGGCCGCATGGTTAACTCTTCGTTAAAAGTTGCCCAATAGTGCAACAATTATTGATATTAATTTAGGATCATTCAATTATTATTATTATTATTATTATTATTATTATTATTATTATTATTATTTTAACCGAAAGTTAGAAAGAATATAGTAAGTGCCATTTGGGATTTCCCATTGGCTATTAGTTTGGTGTAATTTCGCCAGATATAGTAGTATAGTAGTCGGATCTTTTAAATTTTGCGAAACGTTGCAATTATATAAATAATATCTGTATAAGGTTACCCAATGGTATATCGATATTATTTTTAAATGCATTGATATTCATTCTGTTGTGAGGCTGCCCAAGGTTTCATTGATATATAATCCAATAGCAAAAGGACATTGATTTTAAAACTAACATTGCCCAGTTGTTATATTAAATTAAGACCACTCAAATATTTGTTATTATTATTATTATTATTATTATTATTATTATTATTATATTTTTTTGAACCATAATTGGCCATAGTTGTAACAACATTTGGGATTTCCCATTGGCTATTAGTTTGGTGTGATTTCGCTACAATAGTACAATCTTTTCAATTCTATGTGTAATCACCAAATGCTGCATTGATATAAATAATATCTGCATAAGGTTATAGTATATTAACATTATTTATAAATGCATTGATATTAATTCTGTTTAAGATGACCAAGCGATGTAATTCTACCAGTCATGAGACTGCCTGAAGTTTCATTGATATATAATCCTACAGCAAAAGGACATTGATGTTAAAACTTAAGCCTGACCAATGGTGCACCAATTATTAATATTAATTTCATTAAAATATCATCCAATTGTGTATTGATATACATTTTTAAGAGGAATTGAAAAGGGCGCAAGGGTCCGAGTTCCATTTGAGATGCAGCTGTGCATTGCTTAATTTATTTGAAGTTCCATCATTTACATGTGATTTTCAAATATTGCATTGCTATAAGTTATAATAGAATGATGCACTGGTATATTGATACAATTTTTTATTCATTCCATTGGGAAATGCCCAGTGGTGCGTTGATACGCACGTATTCCAGACTTGTCACCACACGATGTATTCAGGTGGTACGCTGAATGAATATGAAATCTAATCTGAGACTGATGTGCTGCTTATGATGCTCCCAGGTTTTTCCACTGAAGAACCCTTGAAGTGCTTAAACCTTGACTCTTCATCCCCGGCTTAGTTTGTCTTCGGGTTCTTCACGGATGTGATGCTGTTGTCTCGGGATGAGGTAGTAGGTTGTATAGTTTAGAATAATACCGTCGAAGATAACTGTACAGCCTCCTAGCTTTCCCCGAGTAGACGCCCTGCATTCTGCTGACTGCTTGACTGGACATGTGCTGCGATAGTCATGTTTTCGTGATACATTTCTGCATGCTGGAAAATATAGCTGATATTTTCAACTGAGAGAATTGTAGGCATTTTAAGGCATTTGGCCACCAATGTGTAATGCATTGTGTATTTAAATCATTGTTCCCTTTTTACTTATCTATTAAAAGGTTTATTAACAATATTTTGTAACAAGATCAACGTATGCAAAGCAGCCCTGTATAGAAAGTGTTTGATATTCTTGCAGTTACATGCTACTTTAATTTTTTAGTGTTGTAGTTTACCATTTCTTGAAGCATAAAGCAAAAGAATTCTTTATTTTTTTTCAATTTCTCTCAATCTTGTGCTCCTTGTAACAATGTTACCTACATTTAAACATCATAACTTATATGTCAGCTTTTCCACATGAGAGTCCACGTTGACAGCCTAACTTATCCTGTTTAATGATTGACCTAATTTACTAATATAGATGATGTCGAGAAATGGCAGGTGTGTATTCAGTATAAGCACCGTTTCTTGTCATAGCAAACTGCCTGATACTATCGAAGGTCTATCTGTAGACTCAATGAAAGTGTCATAGTTAAGCTCATTTACTAAATATGCTGTTATAAAACATTTGCGAGCATTCTGATAAGAAGTTGATCTCGAAGAGAGTCAGATTTTGTTTGCAGCAAGGAACATGTCAATTGAACACGCATTGTGGAAATATTTGTAATACTTGGCAGCTAATGGTGTGATTTATTATTTTTTTTGGTGTGTGGATGTGTGTGAGATTGGGCAGTTGTGTTGCCACTGCAGTCTAATGTGTCAAACAAAAGAAGTGAGCCAAATAATGCAGGACTGACTGGCACACCTGTCTGTGGGGGGCATGCATCATGTTGGGCAGTGGCATTTTGTGTACTGTGGTGAAGCACAACCCAGGTGTGTGTACACACTGTGGGTGTGGTCTGTGTGTGTATGTGTGTGTGTTTGGCCGGTTGTAATTTGGCTCAAGCTCTAAGACTTTTCATTTGTTCAAGTGCAAGCATGCCATCATGTACTTTTGCTAACCTGGCAAATTTTACTTCGAGTTGCAAAAGTGCCACAGGACGAGCTCGTCGAGCGACCTTCATTTTCATTAGTCCCGGTCGAAAGAATTAAACGTATTCCAGCTGTTATCGCATACTATGTTGCTGCCCGCTAATTAGTAAAACCTCCCAGTCTCACTGATTCATGCTTTTGGGAATAGCTTTGTCATGTGGTTCAGATCAAAGGATGATTATCTCAGATAAGACATGCTTGATTTAACACCTAAAATCACCAACAGCATCTGCTTGGGGTTTTTTTGCCACAGGGTATACGTTTTTGTAGCCAAATAGGTGCAAAGTTCAACCTTCCTTGCACCAAAACACAGCTCCAAAAACAGCACTGAACCTCCTGAACCTAAAGAGTTCCAGAAACCGAAACCTCAGGCTGGCGCGCTAATGCTCGCACACACCGCCCAATCTGCTTGGCTCTGCTATTCTGAGCACCGTCAATGGGTTTGGAGCTTCATATTTATAACACATGCGATTTACGAAATATTCACAACTCTTTGTGGAAGTGCAGTGTGCTTATCAAATTTCTCACTACAGCAGCAGCAGCAGTAGCAGCCCTAGTAGTAGTAGTAGCAGCCCTAGTAGTAGTAGTAGTAGCAGTAGTAGTAGTAGTAGCAGCCCTAGTAGTAGTAATAGTAGTAGTAGCAGCCCTAGTAATAGTAGTAGCAGTAGCAATAGTAGTAGTAGTAGTAGCAGCCCTAGTAGTAGTAGTAGTAGTAGTGGTAGTAGTAGTTGTAGTATTTTTTAATGCATTTGGCAGACACCCTTATCCAGAGTGACTTACATTTATCTCATTTATACAACGGAGAAGTTGAGGGTTAATGGCCTTGCTCAGAGGCCCAACAGTGGCAGCTTGGTGGTGCTGGGGCTTGAACTCCCAACACTTTAACCACTGATCCACCCCTGCACACAGGGGTAGTAGTAGTAGTAGTAGTGGTAGTAGTAGTAGCAGTTGTAGTAGCGGTAGTAGTAGTAGCGGTAGTAGTAGTAGCAGTTGTAGTAGCGGTAGTAGTAGTAGTAGCAGCCCTAGTAGTTGTAGTGATAGTAGTAGCAGTTGTAGTAGCGGTAGTAGTAGTTGTAGTAGTAGTAGCAGCCCTAGTAGAAGTAGTAGTAGTAGTAGTAGTAGTAGTAGTAGTAGAGGTAGTAGTAGTAGTAGTAGTGGTAGTAGTGGTAGCAGTTGTAGTAGCGGTAGTAGTAGTGGTAGTAGTAGCAGTTGTAGTAGCGTTAGTAGTAGTTGTAGTAGTAGTAGTAGTGGTAGTAGTAGTAGCAGTTGTAGTGGTGGTAGTAGTAGTAGTAGTAGCGGTAGTAGTAGTATTAGTAGTAGTAGTGGTAGTAGAAGTAGCAGTTGTAGTAGCGGTAGTAGTAGTAGTTGTAGTAGTAGTAGTGGTAGTAGTAGTAGTAGACATGGTAGTAAGCCTAATACGTAATACTAAATATATAGAAATGAAAAGGGAAGCAAGATTGAAACATGATCTCATAATGTTTGGATTAAGTTACAATTCTACAGTTTGTGCGCAATGTATACTTGCCAGCAGCAGAAATGCTTATTAATGCAGGATGTTCATTTTTACTTACTTGTTTACTTATTACTTGCTTGCTTCCTTACTCATCTATCTATCTGTCTATCTTATATAAATATATCTATTTACTGTGGTATGTTTAGGTGCTTTAATTATTTTCTTATTAAATGAATTGCGTGTGTGTGTGTGTTTGTGTGTGTGTGTGCCTGGACATTCATTTTTGGTGCAATGTAGAATTATGCAGCTTGAAAAGCACTGACATGTCTAGGAAGCTTGTCAGATATTTTTGCCTTGAAACTCATTCTACTTATATTTTATTAGGTGTATTAAGTGCATTTACAACAGTGTGTGTGTGTGTGTGTGTGTGTGTGTGTGTGTGTGTGTTTCTTCCTCACCTGTAGTAGTAGTAGTTGAGGCGTGGTTGGGGGCCCCCTGTTGACTGTTTTGGGTGTTTACTTTACTCTGTCTAGTGTAGCTCAGCGTTCTTTACTCTTCTTCCTGTAGGATGCGTGTTTGCCATAGTGTATTCCCGTAGTTTGTTTTTAATGAGTTTCCTCCTATTCCCAACCTAACAAACATTTCTTTGCAATTCTTCAACTTGTCTTTTATGCCAATTAACCGGTTTCAATTGTGACCTGAATATTGTCATTACTACAGAACCGAGCACTGTGGCAGCTCTGTACAGGACTGTGGACGTTCAGAAAGCAGTTAACGTAATTAATGTAATTAGACCGAATGACGGTTAAATGCATGGATGGCCGCAGGAACAACATGGTCACACAAAACATGTATGAGCACATACAGTTAGGAGGCTTACCATTCTCAGGCATTTGTACGAGATGTTATATTGTTAAGTGCCTACTTTAACAATCTTTGTTTGCCCCTGAACACTTAATTACACACTTGGTCCATTTTGTCAGTGAGGTTCCACCCCTTGTATATTCCCTAGTATTATTTCCAATTTCTGTTAGCTCTGTGAATGCAAAATAACGATTTAGACCTATGGTTAGATGTGAACAGCACTGTGTGCTTGAGTTCCTGGTTAAGCCATCTGTACAAGTCTGAACCGTATTCCCTATGTTGTATCACATGCCATATGCATGTGACTAGTGGCACTCAGTATCACAATATGGCAAAACTAAGTACAATTTCTACTATTTTTAGATTCATTTCTTACAGAAGGGTGAGAATTATTGGCAGACGATCTGTGCATTTGAGGCTTACGTCCTGTGTGGAGTTCTTTTAGTCCCAAACCCTGGGCGTGGATGATAGAGAAAGATGTGAGCATATGTGTATAGTAGATTTACAGTTTAGTAGTTAATAATAATATTGTCCATATATTTACCAATATATCTAACTGTTATAGCTATCATGGGGTATATTATAATAATTGCATTGACATAGTTAACTTGTTAACATCTACAACAAGGTTTCATATACAGTATATATCTACAGGTGTTAGACAATGAAACTGAAACACCT
>JAOVYV010000029.1:7686849-7716411 GCA_025674545.1 Hassar affinis
CTTTGCCTTTTCAGACAAGATAATATCAAGTGGCATATAACACCACAGAGACAGAGCAATTATGGGAATGGCTCTGATGTTTTCCTGCTGTGCGTGTACTTATGCGTTTACGTTTTAATACTTCACACATAGAAGTAATTATTTGTTTGTGCTGGCACTGTTTATACCGGTCTAGCATGGTATTAATGACAGCAGCATTTAGATTGCCTTCACAAGCTAGAGCAATATATCGTCTATATACATTTTCTCATCATTTAGATGTATTCACAAAGCTCTTTTGATTAATTATGGCTAATATTACTAATAACGTTTGAATCGCAGTGCTGATAATGCACATAAGGCTTCTGGAGCTACGTACACACTTTAACATGGTTTATATTCCCAAAATGAGCAAATTCCTAATTCATTCATTCATATGTAGAGAGAGATATGAATAGATAGATAGATAGATAGATAGATAGATAGATAGATAGATAGATAGATAGATAGATAGATAGATGGACAAATGGTGAAATTTTGCAGCAGGGTGTAACTTAGAAGGCAAATCGAACTTTTGCTTTGCTACAAATATTGGATAAAATGGTGCAGTCTACTGAGCTGAAGCACAGGTCTGCTTTACGGAGGTGCTTTTTTCTGCTAACCTTTTTCTTTTGTTTTGCAGCTTCTCTCTCTCTCTCTTTCTCTCTCTCTGCCCCTCATGTTCTTTCTTTCTCTTTCTCTTTCTCTCTTATGTTATGTGTCATGTTCTTTCTTTAAAACTCTGTCTTTCTCTTTCTCTTTCTCTCTCTCTCTCTCTCTCTCTCTCTCTCTCTCGCTCTCTCCCCTCTGGCTTTCTGTGTGTCAGACTGAGCGTCTCAGGAGGCAGTGTGGCCTCCATCGTCCAGAAAAGAGAGCGACTGGTCAAAGCCCACCTGTTCAGCGTTTACAAAGAAGGAACAAAGAATGACAAGTCTATAGTGTGTTAAATCTCCAGAGTCTTATTAAAGGAGCCCATTTTCTTTTCATGGCAATGGAGTAACTCCAGCTCTTTTGGAGACATCTGTGAATTAGGAAGAAAAAAAAATCCTATGGTCTAACTATTTAAAAAATGTTTGCATGACTTAATCTTTGCTATACTCACAGAAATCATTCTGTTCTCTAATCTCTTCAACTGTTCCAACCATCTTCGTTCCCACCGTTTCCCAGCTGTGAGCTCAGAAAAGGTTTCCTCTCTCATTTGCTCTCTCACTCTCACTCTCTTTCTGCCTCTCTCTCTCCTTCTCTCTCTGTCCCCTTTACCCCCCTCCATCCAACCCTCTCCGTCAACGAAAAGTCCTTTCATAATGAATGGCAAGGTACGATAATAGCCTTGTGGTTTCCATAGAAACCAGACAGTAGCCCTGTGTGTATGGCATACCCCCCCTTTTTTTTTCTTCCCTCTTTTTTCAAGGGGGCAAATGATAGTGGAATGTGAGGCAAAACACCTCCCTCTCTCCTTTCCCTCCTTCTTACTCTGTGCACTCATTGCACTGTATTCCTTTTTCCTTTCTTCCCTTTCAGCCTCTCAAAACTTTTTACTCATTCACTTTTTTTTAAATAGTATTACCTGTTTGAATCGTTTGGATTTTCATTTGGAAGTTGTCATAAAATAAAATATGATCTGAACTGACTAATGGAATAACAACCTCTTCAAGTTCAAGGGAGGAAAAATGTGTCTGTGTTTTTCTTTTCATGGAATTCGAAAAATCTCGGCAAAGTAAAATCTTTAAACGGTTAGCTCATGCTTTACAGTAAGGTCCGTTCTTATGAGAAAATGAGGAATGTATGTATTAATTAATGATTCATTAATGCAAGGATTATGAATATATTTATTTATTTATTTACAGCCAACTGTTATCTCCTTTATGTTCATTAATAATGTGACTTGCCATATTATTATTTACGAAAGGTGAGTTTATAAAGTAAGTTCAACAAATTTGAGAAAAAATTCATTTCTTTTTGATTTCCAACATCTTAATTAGGCCACAACAACTACTTTCGTTAAGATATACCATAATTCATAATACAGTACGTGTAAGCCCCTTTTATTAAACACTACATTAATAAAGTTCTTTGATTTTGATCATGTTCTCTCCGAGCACCTTGTTAGTACTCACTATAATTGATACTTAGAAATAATCACAGTTAAACTTACACTGTCCCGGATTACCCGAACTCCCCCTACAGTACATTATTTGTTTAGGCTTGGGGAGGACAATTATTTCATTAATTATTATCCAAAAGCATTTCTTTTAAATATATAAAATTAAGGTTCCTACTACAGCTATAAATATGACCAATATACTATATAGTGTGTGTTTAGAATGCATTTTGTTATGTATTAGTTAACAGTGTTTTACAGAACCAGGTTTATCATGTATTGATGCCAGTACTCTAAATTGTCATCTACAGTGTTCGGTTAACTGTTAAACTGAACCTCACTTAGTATTCTGTGATAAAGCAAAGATTAGTGCATGTATTAATGAATTACTATGAAAGCATTATTTCAGGTAATTAATATGGTGATTTATGGACCTTACTGTTAAGTGATTTCAGTGATTGTGATTTAACTCTCCAGCAACTCTGCTTGTACCTGAACACATTCTCATGCTTGCAGGTTCTTACCAAGCAACTTTTCTGAAAGGGTCTAAAAGGTTTACAGTTTAATTTTATTTTATAGAAAATAGGAAAATCATTGAAATCGAACAACCCGATTCATAGGATTCCTTTTCAGAATGATTTACTGGAATGTATACCAAACAGCAAACAAGGCCACCACTCTGTACCAACAATATTGTTATTTTGTGACATGTTTTTATATTAAACATTAAAAATGTTCTGCTCATTATTTGCCATTCATATTAAAGTTCATAAGAAAGTAAAGAGTCGATATAAAAGGCTTTCTTAAACATGTTCTGCTTCTGTCATGATATTACAATGGACTCAGCAAGCAACTTTTCTAAAAGGTTATAAAAGGTTTAATTTTAGTTTATAGAAAATTGAAAAGAATTGGAATCGAACAATACGGTTCATAGGATTGGTTTTCAGAGTGATTTACTGGATTGCATACCGAACACCAAACAACGCCACCACTCTGTGCCAACGTACCTTCATCATTACCAGTTTGTAACAATTTACCCAAGACAGAAAAAGTTATAAATGGTTAAATAAAAGATAAAAGCCCTTTGGATCATTTCATTTGATTTAAATCACCCATGCTTGTTGTACTGTGTAAATTGTACTTTATTTAGGAAGTACAATATATAGGAAGATATGAGATGTCTGACCTTCTTGTTTATCATTAAATGATTAAAAAGCTTTTTACGCAGTAAGAATACACAACTAGTCAAGGCTAAATGAGCTTATATCTTTATTCATTATAATTTATCTCTGTTGTTGCTCTGAACACCTCGCAAAGATTGATTTATGATAATAATTATGAATAACTTTCATAATGGCACGTCTATAAAAAAAAATAATTATAAACAGGTATTCAGGGTTAATATGCAGGTACTGTGATCAGGCTTTCTACAAGTGTGAGTTAAATGAAAAAAAAGGTTTTTAATTTTCTGACCCACATTTTCATGGTAATTTAAAATTATTCTGGAAATTGTAATGCTAGTAGTACTGAATAAAAAGGCTTGAAAATTAATACTGACTAATCTCCATTGACCTAATACATAAAAGCACACATAGACACACATACCTTATCCCAAATCTCACTTCCTTGTTCAAAATGGACCCCAAGTGCCATATCTCTCAATAAAACAAACTTTATGTGATAATATCATTTAAGGCTTTAAGGCAACATCATGGCAAGTCTTTAAATCTGAATAAAGGAAACAAGTGACATATTGTTATTTTGTGATACATTTTAATATATTTTTTACATTAAAAAAAGTTCTGCTCATTATTTGCCATTCATATTAAAGGTCATAAGAAATTAAAGAGTCTATATAAAAGGCTTTCTTAAACACGTTCTGCTCCTGTCATGATATTACAACAGATTCAGAGGCTCTGTAAATTGAATTTGCTCAGTCTTCCTTTTTTAACTCCCATATTAACTGATAATGACTTTTTCTAAATTGCAAGACACATTTACTCTGAGTTTAATATCTGTTATTAAGGGCTTCCCATTTGCCGCTTGGATGGAGATGTTTCAGGAATGTAATGCAGATTATAAGACATTATGTTAAAACAAGTAAACCATTTAATATCACTCCATTCATTCTGTTGATCATATTCTGTTCTTTTTTTTAATTTTGTAGAATTTTAGAAAGAAATAGCAGTTCCTATATTTAATATGGATAGCAGTTCTGTTAAAAACTTCAAAATTTCATAGTGCAGAAAATATGAAATTGTAGCTACATTTACAAAATATTTATATATATATATATATATATATATATATATATATGTGTGTGTGTGTGTGTGTGTTTTAAATATATTATATAAATGAATATTGATTGATTTTATATATTTTATATTTAAATTTTATGTTTGTTAAGCAAACGTTCTCCTGGAGTGTTTGTTAAGATTACGGTCTGTTTCCTGTTCTTAGCTGCTGCATGTGCACTCATGAACACCTCAAAATCCTGCTCTTGACATCATTACAGTTAAAACAACCACCAAATGAGCAGAAATGATAGAAACAGTTTTCTCACTACAACATGGATTCTGAATGGTAACAAAGGCAAATGCAGGATCAGTTACTGTAGGCTGCCACGGAGAGCACAGAGCTTGCACCATGGTGCTGTTTCAGCAGTTTCTGCATGCAGGGTTGCAACTGATTAGATCGATGTGAACCTTAAATTCATTTAGAGCCTATACAGCCTCTGGCTTCTCTTTCTGGTCTAGCTGAAGCAATATGGCACGTGGGGGATGAGGACATACACTGCAGTGGTAAGTGGTGCACACAGATTAATCATCAACACACACACACACACACACACACACATACACACACACACACACACTCATACGTGCACACATACACCATCCTCGTCCAGCTGTCGAAGCCGGCGCTGTCGCCATAGCGACAGCAGAGTGCTGCTCAACATCCTGGCCAACAGCTGCTCTCTGTGGAGACGGTATATTGATTGAGTCTGTTCTAGCCCCACTCTACCCAAATGTCTATGTGTGTGTATATGTGTGTGTGTGTGTGTGTGTGTATGTGTGCATGTCAAGGCACCTGAGCCAAACTGGTATAGCATCTTATCTATGAGCCTGCTATGTACAGATCAGTGCATTTTCATGTGCTTTTATTAACTATTGTAATTACTCTAAGTGGTTCAGCCAATGCTAAACCCTATTAAAAAAATGGCCCAGCACTGGTCTCATTGTTCCTGTGTAGGGCGGGTGGTAGGTCCTTCACAAGCCCCTTCATTTCCTTTCAGCACACTGTGTATCATCAAAGCCGGGATTACCATGGGCCGAGCCGGAGATCCAAACCTGAGCACCTGACAGATCTAAGCTTATTAGCTCTCATGAAAAGGAACCTGCACAGGAAGAGTTTAGAGTTTAGTGTTAGCTGGAGATGAAACATGCAGAAGATCATTTTCCTAACACGTCACCTCATTTTTATATGCTGCAGAATAATGGGGGAAAGATAGTTAAATCAGTGGGTGTGTCTCTGTGTGTGAAACCGAGAAGTGAAACTGATGTATTATGAAATGCACCTTTTGCACCTTCTAGCCTTGTTGTTTTCATAATCCAGAGGCAAGAGACAAGCATGTCTGTAGTTAACTATCACCTGCCACTCCTGCCCTTATCTTCCTCATGCAGTTTTATCTGGAACAGTTGTCCTATCATCACCGTCTCGTCACAAAACCTTTCACAGCTCTTAACTGTGCCAGTCAGTGTTTTTTTTTTGTTTCTTTTTCAAATTACTTTGAAGGAAGAACATTTCTACCCACACCTGTGGTCTAGTCTTCTTCATATCCAAGCATTTTTGGGATTCCAGCTAGTCTTTATTGTTTGTCTATTCCTTTTCTTTTCTACCATGTAGAGTGTGTTTATGTGACCCAGTTAAAACTTTTTCTTTTATATATTATTCAAAATGCAAACATTTTTGTGCAGTTTGAATGACCTGTATACACACCCCTGTGGATACAATTTCTTATGTTTCAGTTGAATAGATTCAAATTTATTCATTCTGATAGGAATGATGCTACACCGATAATTAATTAAAGACTTAGCAGTGGGTTAACTTTTTTTATAAACACTATTGTTTCTTGCCACCTCCATGCATTCATCTTCCTTCCCCAATTTTAAACTCGACTAATCTTTTCTGTTGCTTTCCCACTCATCTAATGAGTCTATGTGCTTCTGTCTTATTGTGCCTACTACAAAATTCTTTATTCTTTATTTCCATATTCTTATTCTTATTCTTATTATAAGCCATTTATTCTTATTATAAAGACACGTATATATAAAATGTTTTTACTCCTACTCCTAATTCCTAGTATTTAATATTATTGTCTCATTATTATTTGCCAAAAATTAGGTCGGGAATAATTCATGTTTAAAATCTGCTGCAAACTAACTATGATACAAAAATCAGTTCACTCTTCTGTTATTTGTAACATTTCAACATCACCCTATGATATACAAATATTCAACAATAATACTGTGTAAAACCTCTGTGGGTGGACTATTCAAACAAAGTTGGAAGGTTTAGTTACTCCTAAATGTGAAAAGACAGAAAACTGCGTTCAAAGATTCCATTTGAACATTGGTGCAGGAGCATCACAGGTATCTGATTACAAACTAAACTGATTAGATGTATATTCACTTTCATGACATTGACTGGGTAACGAAAGGACAGTTCAGACTCCTTAGACTAAATTTCAAGTTTGTTTTCTTAAATTGCCTCTGAAAAAAAGCCTGGGTAAGATTAAATAGAAAATAATAACATTTCAATCATTATGGTTTTTTGTTATATTGAAGTTGTGAGAAAGTGTGTTATGAGCAGAAATTAACCAACTGTGATACAAAAATCAGTTCATTGTTCTGAAGAAAAGGTCTAAGCAGGTTGCTTGGATTTGATACACAATTTGGTACAATTAGATATCTATCCATAGACAATTCTTGTAAAATTGTTGGATGCGTTTTCCCTTGAGAGAATAAGTTAAAATGGAAACCAACAGTGTGCTGTAGATTATACACGACACAGCCTCACTGCACTGGGAAAAATTTATGAAAGAAAGAAAGGGATGTGTCTAGGGATGATCTTTTCCCATCACTGGATTGTATATACTACATTTGTACATAATCTAACCACATCATCAAGGTTGCCAAGTGTATTGAGTTTCTCCAGTCCTGTCATGTTCATTGACTACTGACTACAAATCATCTCAGGGTGTTTTAGGAGATCGGAGGAAACCCACATGGACATAAGGAGAGCATGTGAGACTCTGCACAGACAGTAAACTGAGCTCAGGATCAAAGTAGTGCCCTTGGACTTGGGAGGTGGAGGCACTAACTGCGGCACCACCGTGTCATTTATGACCACATTACATGTAACAAATGATACCTATCAGCTACAGGTTATTTGTTTCCAGACCAATGAGATGAAGAATATTCCAATTTGTGAAGCATAACTTGTCTCCCTTGCACATTGCTCATGCTTATCTCAACAAACAGCAGGATCATTATGTGATACATTTGTTCTATGGCTTTTGTAACTAATAATACTGTAGATGAAGCTTTCATATGGTTTTTACTTGTATTTCTCCATGCTGTCTTTATCACAGGTAGAAATTACTCAAGTAATTGCTTTTCACTTGCTTTTCAAGTACATTCTTAAAAAAATTTTTTTTAAATATTATTTTATATTTTTTATTTATATTTTTATATTTTAATTTTATCCAAGTATAATTGAAAATAAAGTCTACTTGTACTTCTATGGGGTTATATTTCTGTTTTACAAAAAAACAACTTTTTCTTTTTTTTTTAGATTTTTCAGTGCTCATTTCAAATTTTAAAGATCAGTTTTCCCCCTTTTTGCATGCTACTACTCCAATCACATTACTGTACAACTTTATTAATTAACTATTTATTAATTTTTTCATTTCATTATCTTATCCTTCATTCATTCATTCATTTTCTTAACTGCTTATTCCTTTTCAGGGTCACAGGAGAGCCGGTGCCTAGCTGGCAGCTTAGGGCGCAAGGCAGGAACAACCCTAGACAATCCATCATAGGGCATATTTATAAAATATCTAAATAAATCAGAATCGATTTGGATGAATCTAACAAACAACCATTTTTGCACAAATATTCTACTTATTTACTTTAATGAAAATAAACCTTAACACCTACTTATTTGAGCACCCTATACGTGAATCACGTGTGACTTAAATATGTTACAGTATTAAATTAATCTATGTCCTCCAGTGTAATACATAGTTGACCTATTTCAGTCCAGGAATGTTGAACCTGATATCATGAAAAATGCACAAATTTGAATATTATAAGTGAGGGAACTCAAGATGAATTTCTTTATTTTCATATATATGAAGTCATGAGAAAAGAATATGAATAATATGCTAACCCCACTCCTAACCATATCCTTCATAAATTCAATTTCAATCAAAATGAATTATGTGAGTTGTTATGAATTTTTAAGTTGAAAATCCTGACTCCTGATTTCAATTGATTTCAATTCTTTTTACATTGAAGTACACTGAATTGTGGAGAAATCCACTCAGGTATTTCAAGTGGCTACTGAGTGAGTAACGCAGATTTCACTGCTCCCACTTTAATTAACATACTGATACTATGATGGTGTACAACTTTCCACATCTGTTATTCTATTTTCTGATCTATTATTATAATATAACCAAGACCAAATAGATGGCTTAGTACATGAGAAATTCAACAGGGCTGTTTCATCCCTGTAATCACTGAATATACAGTACCTTCATTATTTTCATAGACTGCTCACAAAGGGTTTACAGAGTATTTGTAACATTTCAACAGAACCCTATAATACATTAAGTATTCAACAAAGTATATACAAATATTCAATAAAGCTGTTGAATTATTACAGATACCCTGTAAACACTCTGTAGGTGGACTATTTGAACAAAGTGTGAAGGTTAAATGTAAAAAGAGAGAAAACTGCATTTAAAGATTCCATTTCTTCCATTCCATTCCTTTTTTTTACCACTGGTACCTGATTACAATATATATATTATATTGTATATATGTACTGTATATTCACTTTCATGACATTCACTCTGTAAGGAAATGACACTTTGGACTCTTTAGACTAAATTTACTACAGTTTGTTTGGCTCTGCAAAAAAGCCTAGGTAAGATTAAATAGTAAATAATAACATTTCCATGATTGTGGTGAAATGTATTTTTGTTGTATAGACGTTGTGAGAAAGTGTGTAATGAGCAGAAATTAACTGGCCAAAAAACAGATTTGTCGGCTTTTTTGGCGGTTTGCCAGAATTCAGCCAGCGCAATGTCTTTCTGTCTGTTTTTCCTCCTAACACACATACCTATTTTGATACATTTAAACACTTTTCACACATTTAAACTTCTCACAATTTTTACTAATTTAAAAAATGAAAGAAAAAAACATTTTCTCCAGGAAGTTATGAGAAGCTTAAAACTTTGAATGTTGTCTTTATTATAATATAATATTTTCATATTTAAAAGAAATCTGCAATAGTTTAAGGTATGAACATACATCTTGAAACATTGCGCCTTTAAAGCCAAGTGCATTCACAAGTCTGTTCAAATATGCATTTCCGTAATGATAATACCAAACATTGCTATTATTTTATTAGAGGTCTGAGAAACTTACAATGTAGTGTACATTACCCAACTGTCAGGGTGTAGCAGCTGCCACACCTTTCCAAATCTAAATGACAGCCCTGAGGCACTGAAGTGTATAAGGTGTATAATAGTATAGAATGTTTAGAAATGCATACTCCTTTTTGGTAAAGCGGCTCTTTGTCATTGTTCTAGTTTTATTATAGTATCATATTTTATTATAGTATCATATCATGTGTTAGAGTATCATTTTGCTGAAGCTGAGGTAGCATTCACTGCATTCACCCTCCAGTGCCTTTCTTGGTATGTTTTCTAATGGTTTGTGGTCTGATTGATCATTAACCCTCATCCCATATATGTACTGATGGAAATTTCTAACTAAGAAAACTATAGCTAAGAGCTTATTCTCAATTTGTGCATAGTTCTTTTTGGCCTGTCAGTGTACTTGATGTATAGGCTATTGGGTGGCCCTTTTTTAAGAGACACACCCCCAGGCCATCTTTAGACATGTCGGCCTGTATGATTAGCTGTTTCTTAGGATCAAAGAACCCAAGCACAGGAGCATTCACAAGGGCATTTTTCATTTTCTTGACTGCATCTTCATATTCATGTAGCCATTGCCACACATTGTTCTACTAGGTGACTCATCCTTACCATGGGTATACACTGAAGTACCAGAAAAACTTGTAATGGTTATTACTTGGTAGGTCCCCCATGGGATCTTGGAGGGAACATAGTACAGTCCTCACGCTGATGTTTGTTGAGGGTCCAGCATTGAATTCTGATGTTACTTGAGGCAGTGTTGCACGCCTATCGCATGAAATGACTCTTGCCAGCCGAAACTGCTCATGTTCACCCAGAGTTTACGCCCACACTGCTGTCATAAGTTTGAGGTTTTGCCAGAATTCTTGTAGCCACGGTACAATCCTGATGCTGATACATGAAAATCCAAACATTGCTTCTACCTCTGAAATGCTGTGACCAATCTTTCCAACTAAAATCGTGATAACTTGCTATTCTGACAGTAGAAACAGCTCTAGAAGCTTCCATAGATGTCTAATGCTTTATATACTAACTGAGAGAAAGGTGGTGTTGCCATGTATTTTGCAGTTTTTAGGTATTTTGTCATGCCAAGCATTTGTTGTAGACCTGCATTTTCTTCAGTACTAGGTACTGGCATCCCAGTTATAGCCCTGACTTTTGCTTCATTTGCCTTAACACCCTCTGTAGTGACAGTGTGGCCCATGTAGTTAATGCTGCTCTCCTTATACTGTATTTTCTCTTTATTGAATTTCACATTAACCTCTTTTGCTCTGGCAATCACCTTCTATACCTACTGTTCCTACTTGTTTTAAACAAGCTGTTATAAAAACCTCTTATAAAAAAGCCAGGTCTTGATCCATTGTTCCTTAGCAATTATGGCTCGATTTCTAAGCTACCCTTCCTTTAAAAAGTCTTGGAGAAGACTGTGTTTTCTAAACATTTTTCATTTTTAAGATAACCCAATATTCAAGACACATTTCAGTCATGTTTTAGAGTCTACCATAAAACTGACTCTGCTCTTCATAAGTTTTCTAATGCTTTACTTCAAGCGATTGCCTTTGGACATCTTGCGGTTTTAACTCTTTTGGAACTTACTGAAGCATTTGAGACTGTTGACCATGCTATTTTGTTATTTGAAGCACCCGAAGTGTGTCCTCCAGGCATCAAGGGTACTATGTTTAAGTGGTTTGCCTCTTATTTGGAAAACAGATCCTTTACTGTCAAGATACTGTTGGTTTTCCTCCTCTTTAGTGTATGTTACTTGTGGGATACCTCAGGGGTCTCTTCTGGGACCTGTTTTGTTTTCTTTATACATTCTGCCCCTTGGGTCCAATTTTTCAGAAGTGCAACATTTTATCACTGCTATGCTGATGATACAGCTTTTCCTTCCACTTAAAAGTACAGAGCCATGTAAAAACCTCTGTGTTATTTTGGCTCTTATATTTTCAAAAAAGAAATAAACAGTGTGAGAGGTTGTTTTTCCCAAGTCAGAAGAATAACCAAACTAAATATTTGGAAACAATAGTTCATTCAATAGTTCAAACAATAGTTCACTTCTCATATTGATTATTGCAACTAACTGTACCTGGGAAATCAGGCAATTCAGTTTGTTACATTTACAGCTGGTTCAAAATGCAGCTGCAATGCTCCTCACATGACCTTGCAAAGTGCTATATCTCTGACTTGCTCTGCCATCATTCCACCTCACGATCTCTCTGATCTTTGAATCAGTTGCTCTTAGCCATCTCGTGGTCACAGATGAGGATCAAAAGTAATCGGGCCTATTTTTTCTCAGACATTTGAGTCCTTTTAAAGGTATATGTCCAGTTAACTGTATGTCCTGTCTTGTCATCAGTCACTCTTTCTGCTGCTTTTGGCTTGATTTGATTGTTTTAAGCTTTGTGTTTTTAGTTGGGGGTGGTGCAGTGGCTCGGTGGGTAGCACTGTTGCCTCACAGCAAGAAGGTTCTGGCTCCCCAGGTGCAGAAGTCTGGGTTCTTTCTGTCTGGAGTCTGCATGCCCTCCCCGTGTCTGCATGAGTTTACTCTGGGTACTCAGGTTTCTTCCACAGTCCAAAGTCATGCAAATTAGCTGAATTGGAGATACAAAATTGCCCATGATTGTACATGACTTTGACCTGGAGAGGGATGGCCCAAAATGCTACCTCTGCCCTAAAACAGCACCCCCACAACCAATCCACATTACAGGACCAGTGACAGTTTTAAGTTGATTTTCTTGTGCAGCACTTTGGCTGACACTGATTGACCTTTAAAGACCTTTTGACATGACTTGACTTCTGTACTATCTGTAGATGCAGTGATGATCATGATGTCAACTATGATGTAGACTCCTTGGGTGTCCCTGAATGTTTCAAAGTTGCTTTGACAGAGAGCTTGATCCCAACAGGTAGGCTCTTGATCCAATATTTCCCCCATGGTGGGTTGCATGTGCACATAACTCCTTGTCTAGCTTTGTTTGTCAATAACCAGGGGGGACAGGGGTGGCTCAAGGGTTAAGGTGTTGGGTTACTGAATAGAAGGTTAGGGGTTCAAGCCCAAACACCACCAAGCTGCCACTGTTAAGCCCTTGAGCAAGGCCCTTAACCCTCAATTGCTCAGTTGTATAAATGAGATAAATGTAAGTCACTCCGGATAAGGGTGTCTGCCAAATGCCATAAATGTAAATGTAACCATTATGTTTGTCTCACATTTTGAATATATATTAGCCAGTTGGCATAAAACTTCATCTATTGTAGGAATGGAGTAATGTTATCTAATATCACTTAATATCACTTTGTTCAAATCAGTGTGGTCCAAACAAACCTGCAATGTCTTCCTGTCTTTCTTTTCCCTGACTACAAGGTAATTTTCACATGGTGTTGGGTCAGTCAGCTGCACAATCATGTCAGTTTGTAACAGGTGCATGGTTCTGTAGCCATGTATGACTGGTGTAGTCTTAGATTCTGTGTGGATGTGAAACTCTCCAGGAAACTCTCTTAAACCTTCAATGACAAAAGTGATCAGCTCCTCTTTTGGATGCTTCACATTCAGTGTGCCAGTGTCTGCCCCTTTCACTTGCCTTCCTCCCTAGGATAGGTATGGAGGAGTGTCTTGTTATCTGAAAAATGTAGAATTGCCTAAGCCTTGGGTGTAAAGGATTTGAGTATGAGTATCCCTTCTGGCCTCAGTCCCTCCATATTCTACCAACACTGGTAATAGCAGGTGTGCTCTCCTTTCATGTTTGGATATTCATCGACAAACATCCTCAGTGGCAGGATATTGGCCTCTGCTCCTGTTTTTATTCATTCATCCATTATTCAAGCTGCTTATCCTGCTACTGGGTTGCAGGGGTTGCTGGAGCCTATACCAGCAATCTTTGGACAGACAGCAGGGAAATGTCCTGGACAAGTTGCCAGTCCATCGCAGGGCAGACAGACACATACACACACACACAAGCACACACACACACACACACACACACACACACACTCTTCTTGACTGTGGGAGTTGAACCGGGGAATTGAACCCCAGGCCTTTTTGCTGGGAGGCAATAACACTTCCTGCTTTGCAGCTGTGCCACCCCTTACTTGAACTTTGCAGATATATTGTAAATGTTTATCTCAGAGTATCCGGACCTGTCAATGTTAGGGTCTGGATGATTGATGTTCACTGTTCTAATAAACAGGGCATTGATCTCCGTAATCTGTCTTTCCATGCTGCGCTTTGCCTGACCTACACATCTTTGCATAACGATTTTGCTTTCCACACTTGTGGCAGGATATTCCATATGCTGGACATTGCCTTGACTGGTGTTATATCCCACAATCTTGTCTCTGATCATGCCATTCTCAGATTTCTCTATTGTGATAGATTCTGCCACAGGGTGCATCCAGAATTTAAGTCTTTCAGACATTGTATTTTTCTTAGGCAAACAATAGGCTCTGATAGCTGCCAGAATTTCTTCTGCAGTTCTTCCTCATATCAATGATGTGTGTACACTTTGAAAGCTTCCTCTGCTAGTATGTGAGGTAAATTGGCTTTTTGTTTTTTCTTTTCCAACTTACTATCTGCACCAGCCATGGTCATGCAGATTTGGAAACGTTGTTCCAATCTTCTCCAGATTTCCTTCATATTGCCTGTCAGCACAAGCAGTGGTGGTAATTTGAACTGGTCCATCTTCAGACGCTTGCTCTCCTCACGTTGCTGGACTTTGTGCGCTGCACCTGCTAGCTTAACTTAAAAACTAGTGAAAGCTTCCGTGTCTACTGACTTCCACAAAATGATGAAACTTGATATATGATGAATATACAGAGACTTGATTTTTAACTGGGTGAACTCAACATTTATAGAAGACACTCATATACCATGTTACGTCACCCTGAGCTAAGCACACATTGTGCTCCTCCCCCTTCATATCAGTAAATTCACACCTGCATCAGTGCACGGCTCTATACAGTACTACACTCATCCTTTTATTTACTGCATAATGTCTCTGGAAGTTAGATTATGAAAGATTCCTCTAGCCAGCAAGCAAAAGGTCACATTTAACACTTCCATCTCTCTCTCCCTCTCTTTCTCTCTCGCTCTCTCTCTCTCTGACACACACATACACAATAAACCCCATGTTTATGTTACACAAGAAGTGGAGGCACCACAGCACCCTCACAATAAAATGTGTATTATTGAGTAACAAAGGGAAATGTCACTGCTGAACATACATTACCTGTGATCTCATTCGAGCATTTTGTGTGGACTGGCCTTGTAACCATAACAACAAGACTTTATGTGCTGTTATGAGAAGTCACAGAGGTTTATGTTTACACTATAAGTTATGTAAAAAGAATCAGGGCTGCACTGGAACGGATTTGCTGTAAATCCTGTTGTTTTGTCTGTAGCTGAAAGATGGCTTCTGTGAACAATCTCTTGAGAAAATGCAAATTCCAGCCATGTTCTTAGCTCAGTTACTACACAGAGAGCTGTAGGTATAGCTTTCACTGTGGATTTGAAAGTACTTCAGTTTGTTTGTGTTCATCAGAGACCATAAAACCGTGCTGCTCTTCATGTTTGCCGGGACTAACCTAACCCAGACAGAGCAAGTACGATTTGTTCAAAAATAGGATTTTCGGGCCTTTAGCTATTGGACACAACACCAAGAATAGCAGAATGGAATGCAGCGCCAAATCAACGATATTAAAAAATCTGCACAAGCCAGCACTTTATTATTTTTCCTCTTTGACAAGCAAAGAGAGTGGGCAAAGAATGCAGATGGTATCACTGTTTTCATTTGGGATTTGCTAACTTTCAATAACCTGTTTCAGATCACACAAAGGATAAGAAATACAAAAAAGCCTCAAATACAACCTTTGAGGGTATGTTAAAAAAAACACTACCAGAAAAAAACTAAAGAAAACAAAACATACTTAATTTTATAACTATTTTCAGTATAAATACTGCTGATGAGGACAATAACGAGTATGTCAACAATATCATTATTGTTGCATAAATGGCAATTATTATATTATATTTGCAGCTCTTGTTATTTATCAATGAATAATTATTATTGAATAACAACAAACGATAACAATTATTATTATTATTATTATTATTATTATTATTATTGTTGTTGTTGTTGTTTTTTTTCAGTTCAATTTCTATATAATGCCTTTTACACAGCCAAGGTTGCTTTACAAACAGGAACAAAAATGCATGTTTTTAATTCTTCTGTATATTTTTTAGGGTAAGTTATATATTATAAGAATATTTATTTTGCATTACTTGATTACCCCTAAATACCAGACTTTGACTTGATTGAGTACAAAAGACAGTTCTAGAAGGGAAATTTGTGATATCTGCTTATTATGGTGAGAATACAGAATTTCTTCTTAAAAATCATGATCCTCTGATTCTTGAAACTGTCACCCAACAAATGATGATGAACCTGTCCACTAGTCCTTATATGCAAGTCATATTTATACAGCATGGCCCAATTTACTCTCACATAGATCCAACATACATTAAACACATCCTAATTTATGGAAATGCTGCCATCGTGAACTAATAAAAAGAAAGCATCGGGCTATCAAGAAAAAAAATGGGAATTGGACAGAAGTCTGAGGTCGCTGCAAGTAAAGATATTAGTTGGTTTTTAGGTGTTTAGTCACATGATACCTTACAGCACAACTGCTATCCAAATGTAATATACAAATATTACACCTTTAACAGAAATAGTAGGTTCAGTCGAATCAGCTGTGATACAGTATCTAATAAATAACAGAAATTATATATACTGATGACAATATTAATACATAATATATTTAATAAATAGTAACCTATAGTAGTATTTGATAAATAGTAAGAAATAATAGATTCTCACAAACCACTTCCTGTCAGAAATGAAGTTGGTGGTCCCTGTGAAGTTACTTGCAAAGTGATGAGTTTGTCTTGTCGGAGCTCAGTGATGATGGTAGACTGAGCATAAATCTACAAAGAGAAGCCTGGCATTTTTGTTTGGAGAGTCTAATCTTTAATACAAAGTAATGCCTGATATTGCAACGTACTGCATCATCTATAGATCTTTTGTTTCTGTAAGGAAATTGCAATAGATCCATTAGATCCTGAGTACTGGATTTGAGAAATCCCATCACCATCCCGTCTTCCAAAGGTCTTCATGATAACAGAGGTGAGGACCATAATGGAACTAATTTCCAACTTCACCTGCAAGCATTATGCAAACTCTATTTATGGCTATTACCTTCATACTTGAATAGTAAATACCCAAAGTCAGATTTAATGAAAGATTTATTTATTTATTAGGGGACCCAAGCTCCCATCCTGAGCAAATAAAATCATCATTATATATAAATGAAACAGAAATTAACAGAAAAACTGATACTGATAAAATCAGATACTGAAAAAACAGTACCAGAGTGAATGAAATCTAATAAATAGGTAATAACCTCAAATCTATTTTGTTAATCTATTCATGATTCCATATTCAGGTGAGAGCTTCATGATGCCCATTATATTACATACAATTGACGAGCCTACAGTCTATTATAATTAGATACTACATACCAACAGCGGGTATCACAGTGGTGCTATGGGTAGCGTTGCTGCCCCATGGCTCTGGGGAATCCTGGCTCAGGTTATTGCCTATGTGATGTTTCTCCCTGTGTCTCTGTGGGTTTTCTCTGGGTTCTTTGGATTCTTCAACCTGCAAAAAATATGCCTGATCATACTAAATTGCCATTGTGTGTGAATGAGTATATGAAGTCCTAGTCTTTACCAGGATACCTTCTTGCGCATTAGCACATGCATGCTAAGACCTTCAACAAGTCAAAAAGTGACATATTTGATATAAGTACCATTTTTATACAGCCATCATTTCCTTGGTGGGAAGCTATAAAGAACATTTAGTAAAAGGGTGAGATCCAATGCTGGCATCTTGGGTTGTGCCTGGCTCTTGGGAGATGCTGCAGTTGGCACCACTTACATGTGTAATGTAGGCTCTTGCTGTTCTGCAGTCCTGGCTAGTACTCTAGGAAGTAGGCAGTGCACCAGATACAGATGATGTTATGCTATACATTTGACTGTAGTCACTAGCTCAGATAGCCGATAGCTGCCATGTGCACATGTCTAGCCAGCAAGAAAAATGAAAGGAAACGATGACTGCATGTCTACTGTATTGATATAATTTTCCATGCCATACAACCACTTTGTGACTTTGATGAAGATTTCAGCATGCATGCAAGAATTAACCACCCAGATGAAGCAAGGAGTGAAATATAACTTACTTTGGGAATTTCAAGTCTTACCTGACAGGTAAATTTCAGTTGGTCATAAGAACTCACGAAGATTTTAATTTGTGTACCTCATTCTCTTTGGCCCTTACACTATAATAAGTAATAATGTTTTAAATGGAATTTTAAATTGGAAATTTTCTTTATATTGTTCCACGTGACCAATTTTTTTCTGGTATTTTCTACATTACTACTAGTTTTTTTTTTTTTTTTATAGAATCTTAGGTAGTTTTGTTTTTATCTTCTTTCCACTATCACTATAACTTTGAACAATTAAATGAACAATTATGTGCAAGGTAGCTAAACTGGTTTGGAGGAACATAGTCTTTAATTAGCTTAGATGTCCGTATTGCCCAGTAGCAAAGTAACAAAGGCATTTTATGGCTTTAATAACCATTCACAAGTCCCTTTTGGATTACATGAACACAGTATGAAGCTATCAACTTAACACCATACTGTAACCACAACATTTTTTACTAATTAGGCTGCAAAGGAGAGAAACAGAGAAAAAAAACCAAAAGACTGTGCAGTGTGTATGTGTGTATGAACGTAAATAGAAATCCCTCTGTCGTTTATAGCACGCCACTTTCATTGCTAATGGGACAGAACTGCATAAAATTACACTGTTTGACAGTGTACACAGGTGGAAAACAAACTAGCAGGAAAGGATGATTTATTGTG
Organism: Hassar affinis; assembly: GCA_025674545.1. Lineage (NCBI taxonomy): Eukaryota > Metazoa > Chordata > Actinopteri > Siluriformes > Doradidae > Hassar > Hassar affinis. The sequence goes on from JAOVYV010000029.1 coordinate 7,705,677, forward strand.
CTGTTTAACAGTTCACTGAACACCTTTAAATGTGAGATCTCTATATCAACACTATTACTAAATAGCATCATGTGACCAGTAAAAGTGAAAAGAAAAAAATAACAATGCAAAAAAATCACTTCCAGGCATTTTGCTGTTTGACTTTGGTTAAGTAGCATTTTTGCCTCTGTGAAAGATTTATTAAGCAAATGATAATACACATGATGGTGTGTTGTTTCAGTACTAGCAAGGATTGTCAAATCAGACTGCATGCATCATCAATGTTGATAATGATAGAGCCAGGTGGATATAATCACAGTATTTTATTTGGGGTTTTCCAGAAATAAAAGTCAGTAACGGTAGTTGGGGAAAGGGGTGGAGGAAGGGGTTGGTTCATGGTAGTGGTATGCATGAATAACAATGGACAGTTTTTATTCAAGGTCAGGGCTTATCAGGCAAAAACATGCCTGATAAAATGTGGGCTGAGTACGACTAACAAGACTAATCCTGAAGAACAGACAAGAACAAACTCATTTCATATACTCTAATTCATAAGAAAAGTAAGAACACTGAACACCATCCCAACCCTGACCTTAAGTGTGAGATCATGTTGGTTTTCCTACACAAAGGTATTGTTCTATTTCACCCCTCCTAACCACCAGGGGCAGTTTGGATACACATGGATACTAACTTGTACAATGCATATTCATGCTGAGATCTTCCAGCAAGGTCACATAATAATGTATTTTCTGGAAACGCTGACAGTGCTGTCAATCATTCATCAATCATTCAGACACGTCTCAGACCCAAGATTTGGGACTCATGAACAATCTTTATTTTATTTTATTGGTGCATTAACATTTCAGAGCTGTCTGAGTGTCATTACCTCCCTTATTATTATGTAAAACTTTATGAAAACTTTACCAGGTAGACCAGACCAGTCAGCTTCTTCCCAAGTGCAAACCTTACTGACTGATTATCCCATTACCCATCCCCACCCTTCTCCAGACCGTCACCTTTTATATTATGCACATTTTGCATGTCTATGCACGGTTACTTTACACATTCATAATTTATATTGCAACTTATACTGTAGTCTTATCTCTTTTGGTCTTACTGAAGAGTCTGTCACAATAAATTTTGTTGTATAAAAATATATTGACAATAAAAGTTTCTTTTCTATTCTACTGTATTTCAGCAATAATTTTCTCCCTGATTTTTAAAATATCCACATATTACCTACTTTTTTCCTTTCTTTAGTTAAACAGGATTGCAAAAACTGGGATAATATTCTGAACTTTTTTTCTTTTTTCTTTTCTTTAAAATGTTTTTTTTTTGTTTTTTTTTAGGAATCCAAAAACCAGCAACGTCAGTTAAACTGTGTTCTAGTTTTCTTATAAAAATTCATTGTGATTCTTTCAGTCAGCTGGTAGTAACATGTAATAGCATGTAAAAGCATTGTGCTGGCAAGCAGTAAAACTGTAACTACATGTTTCTTAAGCTACGGAAACCCTTTACTACACACACACACACACACACATACACATTAACCCTCACATTCCACTGCAGTAGCATAGCCAATAAACTCCTTTTACAGTGTGTCTGATACTGTAACATCTGGGCGTGCTGCAGCCTGTTAAAAGTTAAGCTAAAGTCAAACACGACTCCCCCTATTCCACTTCTGTGGACTATCCAAAAAAGTAATCTTCCCCAAAAACATTCACTTCATGTGCAGCAGTTCTTACTTTTCCCCCAAGGCTGATGTCTTTCTGAGGGATTGCGTGTTTGTTTGACGAACTTGGGGTTTTCAAGATTTTCTTTTTGCATCAGCTCATTTCCTCCACTGGAGTTTTCTAATCTTCTTTCTCCTTTTTACTTTCTTTACCCCCCCTCCCCCTTTCTCTCTCTCTCTTTCTGGCTTTGTGTGTTCTGTGTCAGTCCTCCCTTTCCCCGGCCTCTTTGCTTGGTGAGCCTTTAATTCTGTTTTGTTCTCTTTTTCCCCTCATATTGCCTTCTTTTAACTTGCGAATTTCCCGCTTTTTTCACCTCTTTTTGGTTCAACTACTTTCAGATCTTTGTAGTGCCAAAAATGTCCGCTGTCTCACCCTTCTCACTTTCTACCTCTCACTCGCCCACACACATTTTTTAATCTTTAATCTTTCTTTGAACCTCCCGCCATCTCACTAATCTGCAACTCCTTTTCCTGTCGGCCTGGCTAATACTTCTCTATTACACCTTTGAATACTGTTTTTAAAAATACTCTTATTGCCTCTACCCTCTTTTCTGAGTAACCCGTTTAAAAAATGAATGTTCCAAACTTTAAGATAACAAACCATACTAGTGACTAGTGATGTTTTATTTCTCATATTATAAAATAGCGTACATATATTTTCTAAACCCAATACCAAGCATGATCCCTAAACTTGATATAAAATCCAAGATATGAGAGACATCACTCACACTAGAACTAGAATCTTTGTGTTCTATATTTAAGCTTGTTGCATATGTAAGCTTGTTGTGTATTACAGTTAAAAACATAACATTAAATCGCTTAGTATAGAGCTGAATCTTGCATGTAAAATGTGAAATCAATAAAGTCTCACTGGTGTTACCATAGCAACTCAACCGCCAGCAGAATGCCAAGTGTGTGCGACTGCAGTGCTGGCACTGCAGGGTCTCCGATCCCTTACTGAAGGGGTTCTCTTATTCCAATCCTCACTTCTCATCGTACACAGACATCTGATAAGCCGGTGCAGTTACAAAGGAAGAGCAGGATGAACTTTTTAAATTCTCACAGTGCTGCGATTAGAAGGACACTGGATCACCTTGCCAAATGCATCAATAGTCTTGGTTGCATCACTAGGGTTGGTGTCACCCAGTGACCTTGTAACTCATGGTGTTAATACCCACCATGCAAGATTTATGCACTCCATGAGGCATGATAGAATATCCCTGTACAAAAAGACATATCAGAATAATAACTATAATGATAAGTAACTGAGCAGAAGCCTGCTTTTCTATCTTTCTTTTGCTTTAATTACTACTTAATTTTCAAAAAGGTTATTGATGTTGGGTCAGAAATACTAATCACCACAATATTGTTGCTAAAACACCGGAAAATATGATTAATTTGGCAACTATAATAACACTAACAGCAACAAAGGTGGCACTGTAATTGGGTAATAATAACTAACACTTCAAAAAGTTAAAAAAACAAATTAACCATTTAGGTATATTGATACTTGTAAGCTGGGATTATGCAAATTGTTTTTCTTGTTCTAACTATGGAGATTTTTTTTAAATAAAACATAATACATTTCTGCTGAAACACTGCACAAAAATGTTACAGACTTTTTGTTAGCAGCCCCTCTGAAGGTGTCACCCGGTGTGGTCCGCACCCCCCACACCTCAATCTGTCTGCTTTTACAATACATGCAATGTGCACCAAAAATACATTTATGTCACAGATACAGTTACAGTAAACTTAAAACAGTTAGCAGAACTTGAAGTGCATTAATTTTGAACATGAACCAGATGTGTGACCTTTCTCAGGACAGATTATAATAGAGACTATTATAAAGGAGGACTATAATGTAATAGAGACTATTGGTGTCCTGCATCTCACTCATGGCAGGGGTTAAAGTAGTGAAATTGTGTTCTATATAAATATAAATAAGACGAACTCAGTGCCAATGGCATCAATAGGGATGTCTCTGCTACTACCAAGTCTTGTCCTTCATGTTACTAATTTGTAAACCAAAAATACCCTTAAACTATATTGGAATCTTCAGGAAGGAAGCTATTGAAGAAAAACTATTTTAGACATTTGACCTTGCTGTGACCTTAACCCAGTTTGAACCAATACCAAAATTGAATAATTTTATCTGCTGGTTACAATTGGTGGTTGAATACACCATACAGCTTTACACCACTGCATCTGGACACTTTGAATTGCACTTGGTGATGTAAGGCTTGGATGCAGATGCTCGGCCATTCCTTGAAGCCCTCTATGCATTATTCTTGACCTAATCTGAAGGCCATTCAGAACTGGACTTGTTGCACAGGTAGTATCCTATCACGGTACCAGGCTGGAGCTCACTGAGCTCCTGAGAGCCCATTCTTTTACTAATGTTTGTAGAAGCAGCCAGCATGCCAAGGTGCTTGATTTTATACACCCATGGCCATGGAAGTGGTTGGAACACTTGAATTAAAAAATTTGGATGGGTGAGTGAATACTTTTGGCAATATAGTGTATGTCTATAATATGGACTACACACATTTGTATATAATATAATAATACATTGTATAACAAAATGTATATTTCCTTCAGTCCAATGATAATACCTGTTCACTGCATTAATGCTCTGTGGAGGGGAAAATCTAGCTGTATACACAGTGTTAGTGAAGTTGAAGTTGAAGGTGAACATGAAAGCAGAGAATACAAGTAAAACCAATACAGAAATGAGTCCCTAAAGAAAACAAATACTTTTTACAGGAGTAAAGCTTCTTTGGGCTGAGACCTACATGAATTCCAAAAGGGAAACCTGCTTGATTGTGAGAAAATCAAATGCTTCTAATGCTGTTATAACAAGCTTTTTCATAAACAGAATATAAAAAACTTACTACCTAAAGTGCATGTGATCCATAAGGATTTATATCCTTAGTGATAATGATTTAAATTTAACAGATCCCTGGAGGTAGAAATTTTCCCTCATAAATAATGTACAACAAAATAACCTAGAGTACACTATGAAACTGCATGCAGCTTGTTTATAGTATATAATTTCCTTCATGAGAGCAATACTGTACTGCGTATGCTGTCAAAGCAATCCAGTTGATTATCTGTACAACTGAATATTTATGGGAGGTATGATCATACCTTCACTGAGCCATTTGTTCTCTTCATGTCCCTATTGCTCCACAAAGGTAGCTCTGCTGTCATGCAACTGAACAGCATTAACTTAGTTTATAAGAAATGTCATGAGTCATGAGTTTTATTATTTTCCATCCATCCATTATCTTCCGCTTTTCCAAGGGTTAGGGGGATGCCGAGACATTCCAGGAAAGCCTAGAGATATAATCTCTCCAGCATGTCCTGGGTCTTCACTGGGGTCTCCTCCTGGTTGGACATGCCCGGTACACCTCACCAGGGAGGCATCCAGGAGGCATCCAAACCAGATGCCGGAACCACCTCAGCTGGCTCCTCTCGATGTGGAGGATATCTGAACTCTTCACCCTGTCTCTAAGGGAGAGTCCAGCCACCCTGTAGAGGAAACTCATTTCAGCTACTTGCATCCTCGTCCATCCATCTCATTCTTTGGGTCACTACCCAAAGCTTGTGACCATAGGTGAGGATTGGAACCCTGAGATACATAAAATCCTCCACTTGAGGCAGGAGCACACTCCTGTCCCAGAGAGGGCACTCCACCCTTTCCTGACTGAGTACCATGATCTCAGATTTGGAGGTGCTGATTCTCATCCCAGCCGCTTCACACTCAGCTGCAAACTGGTCCAGAGAGAGCTGAAGATCCCGGCTTGATGAAGCTAAAAGGACCAGATCATCTGCAAAAAGCAGACATGAGATCCTGAGACACCTTCCATCAGACATCATTCTGGACACCTTCCGTCATTTGGCTACACCTAGAAATTCTGTCCATAAAACTTATGAACAGAATCGCTGACAAAGGGCAGTACATCCCCAACTGGAAACCAGTCTGACTTATGGCTGTCAATGCAGACCAAGCTCCTGCTCTATTTTTATAGGGACTGGATAGCCCATAACAATGAGCCCAGTACCCCATACTCCCAGAGCACCCCCCACATGACACTCCGAGGGACATGGACGAATGCCTTCTCCAAATCCACAAAACACATGTGAACTGGTTGAGCAAACCCCCATGCACCCTCCAGGATCCTGGAAAAGGTAAAGAGCTGGTCCAGTGTTCCACAACCAGGTCAGAACCCACATTGTTCCTCCTGAATCTGAGATTCAACCATCAGCTGGACTCTCTTCTCCAGTACCCCTGAATAGGCCTTACCAAGGAGGCTGAGGAGTGTGATTCCCCTATAATTGGAACACATGTTGAGCTAACACGTTGAAGAATTGACTGTGATGAAAAAAATGAACACCACTAAAAATTTTAAGGCAGATTAAAAATGAGTTAAATTACACAAACCTGCAGCACCATCAGTGTACACAAACATTCTGAAACTGACTGTTACATTACTTGTTTTAGGCTGCATCCCAATTGCAAGGGTCCCTGAGCTGTATCTCTCCTCCCTACACACTGCACAGGGTACAGAATCCCAAGGACTCTTTATCTCAGACACTAAAGTGGCTCTATTTGGGTCGTGCTGCAACATCATCTCACCTCATGCAACTCGGCTGTATTTATCATGATAAATCAAACAACACCATCCAGACAAATTTTGTACGCTGTGGGTACTTTTGAAATAAATGTGATGAAATGTCTATGAACTATGGGTGATGTATTTTAACTTTTTTAATGTATGTTTCAGTTATCTCTGCTTGTGAACTTCGCATGCACAGTGCTCTGATCTCTCGTGTTCAGTGTTAGGATTTCCTAGCTCGTTAGCTATCATAAACATTACTAAAGATTGAAAGGAGCAATGGAGAACAAAGAAGTTGAAGCTCTTTTTGGGTTGATATATTTTTGTATGTTAAATCAGTTTAATGTTGACAAAGGCGACGAATCCACATAACACAACTCCTGTGTGCAAACTCCTATGTACATTTTTAAAATATTATTATTATTTTTTATATTTTTTTTTCCTTTACTTGAACTTTTGAATTCTCATTGTAAACTATAATTATACTGTTGCTCTTACTTATTCCTTTGGCAATTAATGAAAAAAAAGAAAAACACAAACTGCTTCCCATTGTGGGGGCGGGTCTCTGAGGTAAAATGTACAATATCATGTAGCAGCAGCACAACAGAACTTCTGGTGAAGTGATGTTCCCTAGCTCGCTACACACTGTGAAGTACCCTTTAAATAAAAAAATTATAAGACATCTTTAATATTTCACTTTTATCAAATTAAGTCAAGTGAATAATGATTCAACATTCAACATTTCTCTTAAAATAGACCAGTAATAAATGGCAACAACATTTTCAATGGCCCTACGATGCCTACCTACATGTACAATGCAAATCAAAATGTGTTTTAAAACTGAGATTAATGGCAATTAAAAAATATTTAATCACGTGACCGCTCTAGTATTTACTAATACACCCGAATTAGCCATCTGACTCTTAACCATGACTCCCTTTTTGATTTTGATTTATTAGTTTGATTAGTTTGATTTATCATTTTGGTGATTTCTTAAAACTTAACTTGTGTGAATACAGTCACTCACAAAAGTGAGTACACCCCTCACATTTCTGCAAATATTTTATGATATCTTTTCATGGGACAACACTATAGAAATGAAACTTTGATATAACTTAGAGTAGATAGTGTACAGCGTCTATAGCAGTATAGATTTACTGTCTTCTGAAAATAACTCAGCACACAGCCATTAGTCATAATAGTCCAAATAGCTGGCAACACAAATGATTAGACCTCACAGTGAACATTGTGCCCAGTCCAAATTGTGCCCAGTTGTGTCAATATTTTGTGCGACCACCATTATTATCTAGCATTACCTTAACTCTCTTGAGGAATGTAATTCACCAGTTCAGCACAGTTTGCTACTGGAATCCTCTTCCACTCCTCCATGATAACATCATGGAGCTGGTGGATGTTAGGCACCTTGTGCTCCTCCACCTTTCACTTGAGGATGACCCACAGGTGCTTAATTGGTTTTAGGTCTGAAGACATACTTTGTCAGTCCAACACCTTTATCTTCAGCTTCCTCAGCAAAGCAGTTATCATCTTGGAGGAGTGTTTGGGGTTGCTATCATCGACAGGAAAACTGCCATGCGGCCCAGTTTCCAAAGGGAGATGGTCTGCTTGGAATTCATGTTTCCCTCAATGAACCACAGCTCCCCAGTGCTGGCAGCACTCCTGCAGCCCCAGACCATGATGCTACCACCACCAGGCAAAACACAGTTATCTTGGTCTTATCTTGACCAGGGCGCCACCACACATGCTAGCCATCATCTGAGCCAAACAAGTTCATCTTGGTCTCATCAGACCACAGGACATGGTGCCAGTAATCCATGCTCTTGGACTGCTTGTCTTCAGCAAATTGTTTGCAGGCTTTCTGTGCATCAGCTTCTGACAAGGCTTCCTCCGTGCAGACCGAGGTAATGCAGTGTGAGGCATTTGGTCTGAGCACTGATAGGCTGACCTCCCACTTCTACACCCTCTGCAGCAATGCTGGCAGCACTCATGCATCTCTTTTTTGAAGACAACCTCTGGATATAACGCTGAACACGTGGACTCAACTTCTTTGGTCGACCCTGGCGAGGCCTGTTCTGAGTGAAACCTGTCCTGGAAAACCTCTGTATGACCTTGGTCACTGTGGAGACTGGTCACTTTGTGGAGAGCAACAATTCTATTTCCTCAGAGAGTACTTTGCCATGAGGTTCCATGTTGAATATCCAGTGGCCAGTATGAGAGAATTGTACCCAAAGCACCAAATTTAACAGCCCCGCAACCCATTCACACCTGGAACCTTGTAACACTAACAAGTCACATGACACCAGGGAGGGACAATGACACAATTGGGCACAATTTGGACATGCTCACTGTGGGTTGTACTCACTTGTGTTGCCGGCTATTTGGACATTAATGGCTGTGTGTTGAGTTATTTTCAGAAGACAATAAATCTACACTGCTATAGAAGCTGTACACTGACTACTCTAAGTCATCTCCAAGTTTCATTTCTATAGTGTTGTCTCATGAAAAGATATAATAAAATAGTAGCAGAAATGTGAGGGGTGTACACACTTTTGTGAGTGACTATGTATTAATTTTTAATTGTAAAGCTGTGATGTTTATGTTAAGACCACTATTCATTCCTTGAACTTATTAACAAATCCCCATCCCACTCTTGCAGCTTGCTTCAGGTCATTGGCAAACTTTGTACCTTCTCAGGTTGCTTATGGTCTTCTTCTAGTATTGCTGTCAAACCCTGCAATGGGGCCTCTGAAACACACTCCTTGTTCCCTCTTTTCTTCACTGAAGACGTTGAGTTGGCAGCTCTCCACGTGGCATTAAAGCGCTGCGACATTCCTGCTGTCTGTGCTTAATCTGCGGTGTCAGCTTGGGTTAGCTGGGCTGTACTGGAACCCAGGGAATATTAAAAAGCCCAGAGGCAGAATTCCTTTGGAGCAGAGGTGATGAGGAAAAGAAAAAAGGAAAGAGAAAGAAGCAAGAATGAGAGAAGTGCTATCAGCTGGCTTCAATATCATAGCTAAAGAGTTTGAGGTCCAAAAAATACTTGTGCAGTGTTACATGAGACTGCACCATAACTATAACTGCCATATGTTGATTCATGGACTCATGTCTATCTATATTAAAAGTTATGAATGGGTAAAGTTTGTAGCAACCTGATCTCAGATGCAATTAACTACTTCATAAAGTAATGAAAACAAGCTGACAAACAATATGATCATTAAAGATGCCCCATACTTATTGATTGGTAGCTCTTTCTCTGAGTGATTTCTAATGAATGAGCGATCTTGAAACTGTAATGGCTTGTGCATATAAAGTAATGGAGGATCACAAAGATACAACTGCACAAGGGATTTCAAATTGAATTAGGAATTAAGAAAGCAAAGAAGGCCAGATGACGAAACAGTCATGTACAGTATATAATCTATGGTGCAGTTAATGAGCTAATGACACAGGTAAAGCAGATGCAAGTAGTTATATCAGGCCTAATGAATGTACAGCTGGGTCTGGATAACAAATTAAAATAAATGCTGGAGAAGCAGAGCATTGTGGGCACAGAATTCATGTGCAGATGGGATAACAGCAATACCTTCTCTTTCCTTTTCCTATTTCCTATTCATATAAAATCCAAAGTAATACAATGTAGTTTCATTGCGTTTAGGTCTCCAGTAGAAGTTATTTTGAATGTTTAAACAAACAGTACTCACATGGCTTACTAATCCACTATCACAGTCACTCATTTGTGTTTCTTGGGTTTAGCCTTGGGGCTGTTTTAGTTCCCCACATCTTGTCATCAAACATGTTTATTCCTAGGAACTCTTGAATAAATTTCTAACATGATCTAACACGATTTACAAATCTGTAAATATCTGTAGGAGCCAAACCTTTTGTATTTCAACTTCAACTGGATTTCAAATGGAAGACATCCAAACAAATACTAACAGTTACACAGTTAGCAATAACGTACTGTTGTGCATTTGCAACAAGAAACTATACTACAAAATAACAATAATATTGTCATTTAGTACATTTTTACCTCTACACTCTACCCCATTCATTTTAAGTGACAAGTCTACCAGCTTATATTAATGTTCGATTATCATTTGGGTAAAAAAAAAGCAACAGATGTGGCTTAGCAATAAATATTTTTTATCTATCTATTTACTGATCTTTTACCATAGGCATTCATTCATTAACCGCTTATTCCTATTTCAGGGTTACGGGAGAGCCGGTGCCTAGTTGGCAGCTAAGGGCACAAGGCAGGAGCAACCCTAGACAGGGCACCAATCCATCGTAGGGCACACACATACTAGGGGCACTTTAGAGACACCAATCAACCTAACGTGCATGTCTTTGGACTGTGGGAGGAAACGGGAGTACCCGGAGTAAACCC
>JAOVYV010000029.1:7762949-7775251 GCA_025674545.1 Hassar affinis
GGTCCTTCTTGCTGTGAGGCGACAGTGCTATCCACTGCACCACCATGCCGCCGTGCCGCCTGATTATAAACTAAGTATATGCAAATTCAGCAGTATCCTTATTGTGCAAACGTCAGCTTAACTGTATAAGCAGCTTGTGTGTTCAGTGTGTGTGTGTGTGTGTGTAAATGTGAGCATAACATTTAACAATCTGATTTGCAGTAAAATAATCAAAATCAACAGTCAATAATTATAGCAAGTGTAGTAGTGTAAGGAATAGCACTAACAATCATAAAAATATAGATAGTGATCAACGTAATTTGTAAATCAGAATGTGCAGACATATCACCAGCTCATTTGTCCTTTAATTGAGTCATAGGCAAGTTTACATAGAAGAGGCACAACAAAGCAAAGACTTTTTATTGTATACTTTTAGAAAAACACAAACATGCCATGTGCTATTTTATTAAATTTGGTTTTATTAATTTCTTTTCTGTGTTTTGTTTATATAAACTAAGTATTTGTTTTGTTCAGAATGGAAACTTGTCTTTATCAATATAAATTTATAAATAAAGGTCCAATTAAATCAGTTTTTTATCTCTTCTGTTGAATGACCTTCAAGATATGAAACATTTAAGTGTGCATTTAAATGAGCAAAAATAGAAGAAATTCCAGAAGTCCCATTCCAGATTTAGTCCTTCCTTCACTGTTATAATAATCTCCATTTTTGTAGAAGATATTCCAGTAGGTTTTAGAGCATGACTTTGGGGCCAGATTGGTTCGAGCCACCAGGAAGGATATATTAACTTAAATTGTTACTCTTTACAACCATGGTGAACACAAAAGCATCTCAGCATGCGTAAAATATCATGCCTTGAGGTGGATGAGCTTTGGGTTCCACTCTGATGGGCACAAGTACATCGAAATTGGACAGATGAAGATTTAAAAAAAATCACCTGGTATTCTTCCAAATTGGGCTGTGCTGGATACATATGTAAATAAGGGAAAAGTAGGCTGGAGATTCCATGAATCTCTTGAAGCTGATTTATCAGTTGCTGAAATCACTACTGGTATACAACTAGCCCATCTGGTCTGATCCCACTAAAGACCTACTGTAGCACAAACTGCTAAAAAAAATTAAGCTAGATATAGAGAAAGGTGTCTGAACACAGCTTGCTGTGTATGTGGCTGTGTAGACGCAGACTGGTTAGCATTCCTGTGCTGACCCCTGTTCAACACTGAAAGCATCTGCAATGGGCACATGAGCATTAGAACTAGACAATGGAGCAATAGAAGAAAGTGGCCTTGTCTGATGAATCACATTTTCTTTTACATCATGTGGACAGCCAGGTGTGGAACTTACCTGGGGAAGAGCTTACCTGCCATAACACCCTGACTTGGTGTTTTGATGATGGTGGTAGAGTGTCAGTCCAAAATCTCCCATTGATTTCGTGCTGTGAATCTCCTGTTCTACCACATCCCAAAGGTATCCGTTTGGATTCAGACCCAGTGTCTGGGGCGGCCACTGAAGAACAATGATCTCATTGTCATGTACACGAAACCACTTTTAGATGACATGGTGCATTATCATGCTGCAAGTCACCATTAGCAGGTGTGTAAATTCTGGCCACAAAGGCATGCATATGGTCTGCATCTGCACTCAAATAGGCTGTGGTATTCTAACAATGATTGACTGGTATTAATGGGCCCAAAGTGTGCTAAGAAAACATTCCCCACACCAATATACTACCTCCACTAGCCTGGATTGTTGACACAAGGCAGGTTGAACATTAAGTGAAGCTGTTGACCTTGCATAATTTTATGCATTGTGCTGCTCCCACATGATGGCTGATTAGACAAGTAGATGAATCTGCAGGAGTTCATAATAAAGTGCTCTCTGAGTGTGTGTGTATATGTGTGTGTGTGTGTTTATGTAGCAACCTCTGTTCTCGGAAGTATTTCCACTATATTTTGGAGCATGACTGTAGGGATTTGTGTCCATTCAACCACAAGATAATTAGTGAGGTCAGGCACTGATGTCAGGTGAGGAGGCCTGGGATGCAGTTCCAGGTCCAGTTAATCCCAAAGGTGTTCAGTGGGGTTGAGGTCAGGGCTCTGTGCTGGTCATTGGAGTTCTTTCACACTTTGTACAGAGGGTTATGCTGTGCCTTTTAGTTCCAAGGATGTTGTAAGGCTACAGCATACAAAGACATTGTATATATTCATGTAAATAATAGCCATGATTTTTTTTGTCTTATTAATGTTTTACTATCATTGTTGAAAAGAATTATTCACAGTATCTAGAACCTCTTTAGGGTATGAAGCTTCCACTGCCTTCCTGAATTCTATGACTAACAAGCTATTAGTCATGTTTGGTAACATTAATTGCCAGACAGCAGATGAGAGATATGCGTCACAGCCGAGTCCATCTATTAATTATTTGCCCAGAGTCATTTCCTGCATGGACAGAACCAGATAGTGTAAGTCTAATTAGCACATCTGCTTATGGTGAGTGAATGCTTAGTTAGCAGTCTCTGTGTTTACCTCTAGGCAAGAGACAACAGCTGATCACTTTGCAGGTGTGTTTCAGACATGATTGATCTCACATGGGCATGGGATGGTGATGATGATGTCAGTGTAGTAGCATCAAAAATGTTCTAGGTCCTCACAACCCTACAGCCAGAAATTCAGCTGTGCTTTTCTGACTTATGCCCAAGGATTTGATGTGTTGTCTTCTCTTCATCTCTTCATTATCATCAACAAAGATGGACCCAGTTTGGCATGACTTATATGTTCAGGTGAACAGGAACTAAGTAACTTTAAATGAACATTTATAAACAGCTATATTACTGGACATTCCCTGGCATGAACTGATTCTTATTGCACCATTTGGGGGCAGCGTTCTTCAATGTTTCACTTGTATAAGGTCAACTAGTACTGTAAATCTTTCTCTTACAATTGTGTGAACAAAATAACTCACTGTAGTTGTGGATATTTAGATGGCAGACCTATTCAGATGAGGACAACAGTGTTTGTCGACTATGTAGACCTCACAGTGTCCTGTGACTCAAATCACTATTCTAAATTGAATCCCAGCTGCCCTGTTTTTGTTATGTTTTTTAATATTCGGTGTAATTTTGAGTGGCATGCTATAACAGAATAACAGAATCAGATTAATGTCTTAGCCCAGGAGTTTATGTAATGTGTTTTGACCATGTTAAGAAAATTTAATGACAGTCTTATGCAGCTAAACTGTTCAACCATATCCTTAAATTTCAGACTTTAATAGCATTCCAAGTGGACGCCAATCAGCATGATATGTGTGTGTGTGTAAATGTGGTGATATTTTTATTTAAGCTGTGTAATTACTGTGCTGTCTGCCTGATGAATGTGGTAGCAGAAAGTATCTGCCTGTGGTAAGTTGATCTCTGTGGTGTGTGGCTTTTAAATCCAGACATAACCCTATTAGCTGTCATCATCTCTAATCTCTCAAGAACACTGAAAGAGATTAACATTTAGAGTCGTAAACACAATCTTTTTGCCATATTTTTTTCCTAAGGTTTCCCCCAGACTTTTCCACTCTTTCTGTCCCTGAGAGCTTTTCCTTTTGTTATGGCTGTTATGACTAATGCATAATATTTCAATGAATACAAAGATGTGCGTCCCAGCTTAAGAAAAGTGAACTACTTAAAATGAGTGTGTGTGTGTGTGTGTGCCATGCTTTTTTTTTGTGGGGATCAAATTGTCAGATAATCTTAATATCTGATATTTCTAACATTGTGGGGACATTTTGCTGGTTCCCATAAGAAAGTGTTTTTTGTTGTTGTACATAAAAAAAAATACAAGAATACAAGTTGCCTTTTCATTACTGAAGTTAGGGTTAGGGTTAGCATTAATTAGCTGCAGTAATAATTATGTCAGTGGACTGTCCTCCCAAGTGTATTGTGCATGTGATATTTTGAACTTTGATTCATGTTGCTCATTGCTGCTAGCAGAGCCAGATGTGACATAGACTATGCTCTGAAATATGTAATGACCACCTTGAACATCTGCTAAGGAATTGCAATGTTGCAGGCCTTTAATATCCACGGAGGTAATGCCCTCACATACTGACTCAAGACTATACTGAATACTTCCCACCAAGATGAAAGTCTGCACTTAATGGTGTGAATATGAGTCAGAGTTCCTCTATGGAGCTTGACATTTGAGGTGCAGATGATAGCTGTGGGTTGTGTATTGAAGTAGACAGCTACAAAATTATCTAAACAGGCATTTGGTTTGCAGACCATACTTTCAACTAAATGAAACATTGGAACAATTATGGCTCTGAGAAATTGTGCTGAAGTGGATGGTTCTTGTTTACACTGAACATCCAGACCCCCCCAACAAATTCAAGCAGGCTGTATTTCACAAGTCTTTGTGTGCTTCAGTATATTTGAGTCAAGTTAAAATAAAAGATCATGAGAAGGGATTGACCATGAGAGCAATGGGTGGTGTCATCCACAATGCTGCTGACAGGAAGTTCTAATAATGGGTAAAGAAACACCAATTATTTTCTTGACTGTCCTGACAGTCCATTGTAGTGTCTTGTGGTCCAAGGCTCTGCAGTTGCCATGCCAGACAATGATACCCCTGACCACAATAATCTTTTAGCTATACTAGAAATATTGGTCTGGATGCATCTGTTGCAAGTTTAGAAAATGAACTGCTGGATTTGCAACCTGGAAGAATAACCTGCAAGTCTGAAGGGGTCCAATGAAAAAACTTTTGATTGCTGCCAGATAAGCTTGTAAAATGAAATTGTGAATCCCAAGGAGTTTCTAGAGACATCACCTTAACCCCCATGAGGAAGCCTAAGTGACAGAGCCAAGGAAAAACTCCTACAGACAGGGCTAAGATGAAGACACCTTCTGAAGAATCAAGACTCATCAGGGAGCCAAACCTCTTCTCACCGGCACTGAAAACTGTTATGCAGTTTTGCAGTGAACTAGCTCTAAGTGGTTAGCAAGGATAAATTTATAATTGCTTTAACTGCTGGTATGACTGCTTCAAGCATGGGAAAGAGAGACATAATTATCATGTTGAATGACTGGTTGATGATGATAAAGAAGGAGCTTGATGTTCTAGGTAGGTTTAGGGATTGTATTGTAGGAGTAGGACCTGCATTAGCCCATACATTTCAGAGTTGCTGCAGCTGAATCAAGGTGTAAACCTTAGAAGTAATGTATGATGAACTTCTATTGTGGATTCTGAGAGGGCAATTGGGGTACCTCTTGGAACAAATGTTCATAGATCATGGGGAACAAGGGCTAGGGTGACTTGGGATCTGTGAAAAGGGATTGGACATGAGCGGAAGGATGTGATGTATGAGGAAGAGAATAGGCTTGAGTGAAAAGACACAGGATATGTGAATGTTTGTGATCCTTTAGAGACTGAAAGGGCTGCAATTCACAGATGGGAGGAACCATTAGCCTTCAAAGACTGGAGGAGTGTGATCCTTAAGAGATGGGGGCTGTAAGTAGAGGTACACACAGGACTCCTTTATTACTTCAATTCCTGCTCACCACCAAAGGAATATTGATCGATCCTGCCCTTTTCCTACAGGCATTCCTGTCCAATGCCATATGTTCTGGAAGAAAGTTTGAACAATCCCGCAAGCTTGTACAGTTAATACCGTTGGGTTCTGAGTCCCATGGGTCATACAGACTCCCACTTCTGATGCACATCTCTAGCTGCCAACAGTGAGATATTAAAGTGGTTGCAAGCACTAGAAGAAGCATACCATCACTGGCATCAGCAGGAGTTTGCCTTGTAGGGTTGGGGAAGTTGACAAGTGCTATGTAAAACATAAATAAAAACAGAATATGGTGATTTGCAAATCCTTTTCAACCCATATTCAATTGAATACACTACAAACACAAGATATTTAATGTTCAAACTGATAAACTTTATTGTTTTTTGCAAATATTCACTCAATTTGAATTTGATGCCTGCAACACATTCCAAACCAGTTGGGACAGGGGCGTGTTTACCGCTGTGTTACATCACCTTTCCTTTTAACGACACTCAATAAGCATTTGAGAACTGAGGACACTAATTGTTGAAGCTTTGTAGGTGGAATTCTTTCCCATTCATGCTTGATGTACAACTTCAGTTGCTCAACAGTCCAGGGTCTCCATTTGCAATGGTCATATAATAGCACATAGAGGGCATTTGTGAGCACCTGTTAGAAGCCTAAAATGAGAAAAGCATACCCTATATGTTTGCTGGGATGCTCAAACTGGGGCCAAGAGACAACAAGTGCACCATTTTCAACAGGTCTTTCTCCCAAAAAGTGGAAGAAAGGGAATTTGGCATAAACCATTCATTTTACACTTTTCACAAAATAATAGTGAATAGGGAGAACAACAGAATATTGAATGCTTTCAGTGGCAAATGAAGGGACTGTTTGAGTAAAGCTGAGAAAAGGAATTTGATGGAAGGATGCCAGCCTAATGGGAAGGACAGACAGGCAGCGGTTGGATCAAGGCTTAGTCCTTGTCTGGGTTCCGGTTGGAGTCTGTGAAAGCCATCGCAGTGGATTTCCTAGACCAACAGGGATGTGCACACATGCTAGTGTCATCAGCCTCTCTCATGCTGGTGGCTGTGGCCAGACCATTCTGCCTTTTAAACATTTTATTTATAATGGGAAGGACCAGACATTGGCTCTTTCCCATTTTTAGATGGGTAGACACAGGCCACACACTGCTTGGTTTAGTTACACAGTAGTGGATTTCCTGATAATTATCATCACCAGACATCCATTAATCCATAAAGGAATAAGACATTTTCTGTGTTTGCTCAAGTGTGCAACTGTTTATAACCATATTGGATAATTTACATGAAATGCATAACACTTACATCAACAGTCAGTGGGTTGGTAAGATATACAGTTATTCATTATGCACTTTTCTTCCCAAAGTGCATCTTGGTACCGTCAACTGCCCGGCCATCCACATGTAAAATAATTGGTGATTCATCAACTGAGGTCACCTTCTTCCATTGCTTCATGGTCCAGGTCTGATGCTTAAATGCTCATTGAAGGCACCTTTGGTGGCAAACAAAGGCCCAGCATGGACACTCTGATTAGTTGTGGCTTTCAACACATAAACGTCAAGAACTGACTGTTTACTTGCTGCCTTATATATGCTACCCATCCCATCCCAGGTGCCAGGTGTAATGAGATAATCAAGGTTATTCACCTGTCACTGGTTTTAATATTATGATTGGTGTACATCCAGTTTCTGTTCTGTTTTTATTTATCAGGGTCTAAATAACAGTTGTGTGGTCATCACCAACATCTATAAACAAATAAATGACCCTGGGTGACAAATTAAAAACACAGATTTCAATATGTAGTCATTCTTTTCAATACATATATATTCAGAAACCAGTTGGGTAAAACAAGAACTATGATTCAGTAGCATGTGCAGCAAGATAGTAGACATTTTCATAGACAGTTTATTGGTCTCTCGGCCAACTCTTCTTCAAAACAGTGCTTCATTTCATTGATGTTTGAGTACATTGACACAGCTCTCTTAAAATCCTGCCCCAGCATCTCAGTGAGGTTGATGTATGGACTTTGACTTGGCTATTCCAACTCTTTTCTTCTTTAGCCATTCACATGTTGATTTGCTGGTGTGCTTGTGATGACTGTCCTGTTCATGACCCAATTTCAGCTCACCTTAAGCTGCTGACCAGATGAGCTCACATTTGTCTCAAGAATAGTCTGGTATAAAGTAGACTTCATTGTTGTCTCAGGTGCTATGGCTGCAAAGCAAGCCCAAATCATCACGCCTACACGACCATGCTTGACAGTTGGTATGGTGTGCTTGTGGTGATGTACTATGTTTAAATTTTGGCAAACATGGTGCTGTGCATGATGACCAAAGTGCAGATTTGTCTCATTAGTCCAAAGGATATTGTTCCAGAACTTTTGTGGCTTGTTCAAATGCAATTTTGCAAACCTAGGTCATGCTGCTATATTCTTTTTGGAGAGAAGGGGCTTTTTCCAACCCATCCTTTCATGAAAGCTATACTTGTTCAGTCTTTTCCTGAGTGTGCTTTCATGAACATAAATATTTAATGTGTTTATAGAGGGCCGTAGGCCCCATGATGTAGCACTTGAGTTTTTCTTTATATCTCTGAGCATTCAACAGTCTGACCTTGAGCTGAAATTGCTGGGACACCCAACAGGGAAGACTGGCAAGTGCTTTGAAACTTCTCCCTTTGTAAAGAATCATTCAGAGTTGGCACTATAACCCTTCCCATGGATGTAACCCTGCTGCAGTGTTTCTTGCACACAGTCCACTATTGCTTGTTGCTCTTCTACCATACAGTTGAGTGGGAAAGCCTCTGCCAGGTCAAGATCACCACAATTCCCTTGGGGTGAAGTTGCCAATGCTTGAGGAGCTGAACATGCAGCAACATTGTTGGTGGATGGACCCCGGGAGGCTATGAGATGCAGGTGATGAACATTCCAGCCAGTTTCAATGTTGTAGCCAGAAAAACAGCATTGCCAACACAAGTGTTGTGAGTGAGTTGTGAGGAGTGTATCAGCACAGAGCTTACTCTAGAGCAGAAATAAATATTGTGGGAGTTGTTGTGCTGCTTTACTGATATTTTTGCTTCAACAGAGGAGGACTGCCAATGCACTGATCTTGTCCACCATAACATCCACACTGGCAAGGCTGCACCAATCCAGCGGTACCCACATCGGCTTCCACTAGCTAAGAAAGAGATTGTTGAGCAAAATCAAGGAAATGGCAGCTGTAGAGGTTATTGAACCTTCAAATGGTGAGCCGCTCCTGTGGTTCTGGTGAAAGAAAACTGGAGGCTGGATATTCTTTGTGGATTACAGTCACCTGAGTGCTGTAGACTCATCCTATTCTTTGTATTTATGATGCTTTGGACTGTTTTTTGATCCCTCCCCTTCATACCAAAGCCCACAAGAATTTGATCAAGCAACTGGAGGCTTAGAGTCACCATTTTGCTACACTCTGGATAATTTAGCTCCTCTTAAAACAAAATATTAGAGAGGAAAAAAACAGCACCCTGGTATGGTTATACATTCACACCTTAAAAAGAGACTACTCACAAATTAGAATGTAAATATCATCAAACTAATTGGTTTGTCTTTCAAACAGCTTGGAAAGAGCCTCTTGAGCTATAGAAAAGCTCTGTGATTGAGCTTAGTGACACTTGATCAATCTGTATACTCTAATAGAAGTTAATAAAAATAACCCTAGATTTTTATTTAATGCTTTTTATTTAAGACGCCATCAGATGCCAGTGATCGTGAATCCTTATCTACATCTGTTTGGAGTTCTCATCACCAGAAAATCATCTGCTGCTGCAGTTGATGACATAAAACAGACTTAGTGTTCAATTAATTTACCAGTTACAATTGTTGTAGTTTTTACTATATAGCACATAGTTAGATGGAATTATTTACTTTCACACTATCCAGTGTCACCCAAATAAGGATGGGTTCCATTTAGAGTCTGGTTCCTCTCAAGGTTTCTTCCTCTTAACACTTATTTATACTGTTATGTTTCTTTTTTTCCTTTTCTTAGACCAATTTTTTAACATTATTTCATTGTTATTTATAAAATAACTTGTGTTAGTATGTAGTTTAGAATTAGGGTGCTGGAAAGTAATAGCCTATAACTTCGGTTAACCAAGATTGTTCCCAAATACACTTTTCATAATGTGCGCTATCTATATTATTAGTGCAAGTTAGGTAAGGTCTTAATTTGGGAGGCCACATGGTTGACGTCAGGCTTTGACTGACTGTGTTTGTGCCAACATACAGCCATATTTTCCATGCTTGATCTTGGCCTTGGGTGATCAGGTGTTCAACCTACTGCTGAGAAACATGGCTGGAGATGACAAAAGTTCACATTGATACAGCAAAGCAAAAGGGCCAGACTAATCAAGGGTGGAACTGAAACAGTTGACAGTAATGATGACAACCAACCAAAACAAAATGCACATGACCACATACACAAATGCACACACCAACACAAATGTCTGAGTGAAGTTGGGGGACAGAGACTAGAATGGTAAAAGGTTTTTCAGAAAAAAATACACCTTTTCAGTGCCTATAAACTTTTGGTTTAATATCCCCAACACTTTTTCACAATAATTCTACCTTGCCATAGTTTTTGTAAAAGCATAATTTATGAAATCCTGAAAATGAGTAAAAGAAAAAACTTTTAAACTTACTAATGAGAAAAACGAACACGGACAACAGTGAGAAACCATGGATCTGAAAACCTGCTTCTGTAGCAGTCAAGATCCCAATCACAGTAATAAACTGTGAAAACTCAGATTACTGTTATGGGGGGATGGGAAAGACAGACCAAAATGCAGGGAGGCTGGGAGGCTCTCTCAGAGGGGGGAAATAAAGAGGAAAAAAGGAGAAATATATAAATATATACACACACACACATTATATATACAGTACGGTGCAAAGGTTTTAGGCAGTTGTGGAAAAATGCTGTAAACTAAAAATACTTTAAAAATTGGAAGTGTTAATAGTTTATTTTCATCAATTAATAAAATGCATGAACAGAATGAACAGAAAAGAAACCTCAATCAAATCTATATTTGGTGTTACCACGCTTTGCCATCAAAACAGCATCAAATTCTTCTAGGTACACTTGCACACAGTTTTTGAAGAAACTTGGCTAGTAGGTTGTTCCAAACATCTTGGAGAACTAACCACAGCTCTAATGCGGATATAGGCTTTCTCCTTCTCTGTCTGTTAATGTAATCCCAGGGCTCTGTGGGGGCCATACAATCACTTCAAGGACTTCTTGTTCTTCTTGATGCTGAAGATAGTTCTTAATGACGTTGGCTGTATGTTTGGTGTCGTTGTCTTGCTGCAGAATAAATTTGGGCCCAATTATATGCCTCCCTGATAGTATTGCATGATGGATAAGTATCTGCCTGTATTTCTCAGCATTGAGGACATCATTAATCCTCAAATCTCCAACTCCATTTGCAGAAATGCATCCCAAAACTTGCAAGGAACCTCCACCATGCTTCACTGTCGCCTGCAGACACTCATTATTGTACAGCTCTCCAGCCCTTCAGCAGACAGCTGCCTTCTGCTACAGCCAAATATTTCACATTTTGAAATTTTGAATTGAAATATTTTTACTCATCAGGCCTTAATTAACAATTGTGTGGTACTCAGAAACTTCTATAAACAAGCAATTACCCTCAGATTACAACCAAAACACAGATTTCAATATGTAGTCATTTCTCCCCGAAAAGTAAACATTCACAAACCAGGTATACTCTTCCTTGATCCACACTCATTAAGCCAGAAATTAGCAGCCAGGGATTACTAATACATAATTTTGTATAATAGATTTTCAGATTGCATTTCTTGATGCAGCAGTGGACTCGCTGAGTTTCAATGATTTTCCAAGTCCATGTGACTATGTCAAAGAGGATGACAAGATGAAGTGCGCAGCAGATGGTCAAGGTGCAGTTAAAATATTTACATTGGCCATTGTGGGTGACACAGTGGCTCAGTGGTGTTATGACTGGCTCAGGGCCATAACAATGATGGGAGAGCAATGCCATAGTAACTGTGCACAAAAGGAACATATAAATATAACAAATAAGAACAAACTCAAGAGTGCAAGGTGCGACCAGTACAAGACAGGTACTGGGCCTGGAGCCCAGTAGCAGCAGAGCAGGCCGCAGCAGCATGCTAGGAGGAGTGGAGAGACCACAAGGCCCAAGGCCATAACAGGTGGGTAGCACTGTCACCTTACAGCAAGAAGGTCCCAGGTGGGGCGGTCTGGGTCCTCCCCGTGTCCGTGTGGGTTTACTCTGGGTACTCCGGTTTACTCCCACAGTCCAAAGACATGCATGTTAGGTTGATTGGTGTCTCTAAAGTGGCCCTAGTGTATGAGCGTGTGTGTGGGTGCGTGTGTGTGTATGTGTGAGTGTGTGCCCTACAATGGATTGGCGCCCTGTCTAGGGTTGTTCCTGCCTTGCACCCCAAGCTACCGGCTAGGCACTGGCTCTCCCGTGACCCTGAAATAGGAATAAGCGGTTAAGATAATGAAATGAAATGAACATGGCCATTGCCACTAGGATGATAAAGATTATAATGAGGGCTCCCGAGTGGCGCAACAACAACGCATTCGCCCTATCATCCGGAGATCGCGAGTTCGAATCCGGGTTATGCTATAGCTGTCCATAGCCGGGAGCCTAGAGAGCAAGATTGGCCGTGCTCTCAGGGAGGGAGGGGCAGCATACGT
>JAOVYV010000029.1:7782377-7796151 GCA_025674545.1 Hassar affinis
ATGTCAGCATACCAGGAAACGTTTTCCACCACCAGCATCACATAGTGACCTGGCCACTATCCTGCAAGAAGAATGGCGGCCCTTCACCATACTAATAAATTATTGTGGTCTAAAATGACAGGTGTTTCAGTTTCATTGTCTAACCCCTGTATGAGTCTTATCATGACTTAAGCACAGCATTCTGGAGAATCTGCCATCCATCCCCACCCTTGTGCCTTGGTCTTGGTAGATGGTTGTCCAGAGTTATGTAACTGGAGTGACCAAAGCAAGTGAGGGTGTTGTGCACCTTTTGGGCACATAATTAGTTCTCACAAAAAAAGGTTTAATACATGCCATCTATCTATCCTGATACCAAAAATAAGATAAATGCACCATCTTAATTCATGTATTAAGAATTCAGTGTTTAATGTATCTGTGATGATTTTATCTATTTCATTCCTCAATATTTCCTGACACATCATGAAATTCTGACCTGTTTATTGGCACACACTCAATTTCTAAGTCCACCAAACGCATCCCTTCATTCCTTTTCACTCTCCAGGCTGACGTAGGTCACAGAAATGAAAGGACACAAAATTATAAGCAGGTGCTTGGAGTCCACAACCAACGTACTGTGTCATTTCAACCTTATCTGGAAGGCCAAAGCAAAGTTAGAGCTTAAGAGTTTTTTCCTCTCATCATCTGTTTGTGCAGCTGGACAGTGTGCAGTTTTTCAGTGTTTCATCTTGGGTCTCTCTCAGTATGCTGAGCCTCTACATCTGCTGTCTGAACATTGTAGGTTATTAGCCAGTGGCATGATATCTCTTGTAACCTAAAGTTGGGGCCCACGTTTTAATCGTCAGCATACTCTTTTGTGATTTTAGGCAAAGCTCCACACACATGCTGGCAGATTCAATAAAATATCAGCCAGGGAATCATGCCTTCTGTCTCAATGGCACCCAGCCTCTGTAAATGTACAAATAAAGCAAAACAAAAGAAAACAAAAAACCCACAACCATACGACAAGTACTGCCAAAATCTAACCAATCAGGACCAAGAGACATCTTACCTTACCTGCATCAATGCCAGGGAACTTTGAATGTAAATGTTTGTTATATTAGTAGCTCATACCTCTTAATTCAATTTTTGTCAAAATTAACTTATTACATTGCCAATGCTAGGTAAATCCAATTTGCAGGAGCAAATGCATACAACACCAGCATTTACATACAACAAAGACAAAACCATATTTTGGAGTGCTAGGTTGTAACCATTTAATTTCAGTTGCAACTTGCTGACTTTACAAAACATCATTCAGCAAATCTGTTTTGGCATAAGGACCACCAAAAAGGTACAAAACAATAAAGGTACATTTGTCATTATGAAAATAAACACAAGCACACATATTAAACCAATAGTATAGCACTTCAAAAATATTTTCAATCACTAGCTACATCATAAGTCTACCAGCATTCTGTCTACAAAATGGTATGAATTCATATTAATGTATGTTTTAGCCATTAAAATATACTACAGATTTAATATCCAAGGCACAATATACGGGAACAAAAATAAAACCAAAAAAAAAGATTTGAGTAAATACCATTAAGACATTGTCACAAAAGCAGACACTACAAGGCTCAAGTCAAATAACAATTCATACTCACATTGGTATAAGAAATGTACAAAATTTCACTTTAAGGTGACTTGTATTATAATGCAGGATCAGAAAGAGTATCATGACCATCAAAACACCAAGTTTTCTCTCTGTTGAAACATTTCAGACATAGAAGATTGAATATTGTACATAAAAACTGTAATTCCGCACATCCAACAGCCAAACAAAAAAAAAAATTTAACCCATGCTATATTAATTTTGCTCTTATTTCGTTTCGACTGGGACAACATGCAGATACCACAGAAAGAAAGCAGATACAGAATGCAATACTGTGTTGTGGAAAATACATCACTATGAACACTCAGACTAAAGACAATGGTGTTTCAATCTACACTAAAAGCCCTGGCGAAATAGACAAAACAATATTTTACTGAATCAATTTAGTCGGTATGTGAATGCCATCAGACACCACACCCTAGATAACGATATAATGTTTGTATACTGGTTTTCAAAGGGCTTCACAACGTCCTTCAACTGAAACAATTTCTTGAGAATGTGCTCAATTCAATCCTCCTGCTAATTATCTGCTTGTCATTGACTATCAGCTGTTTATTGGCCTTGGCAAAGAAAAAAAAATCACATTCTTTATCCATATTTGGAAACACGGGTGTCATCTAAAAGCTGGATATTGCACAATGCATACCAAACAATTGGTCTATTGAGAACGTCACATTGGAATGGAGCAGCTTTTGGCCAAATGATTGCCTTGTGCAATGTCAAATATAAGAAGAAAAAAAGTCACTCAAGACTGTGTGCTAATGACCAAAATGAGCAGGTGCTACATACAGATTTCACAATTTTGTCATATTTCACAGAGTTTACTGGAAAGGTATTAGATACCTATAGTTATGCTGAAAAAGGCTATATTAAAAAAGTTGATACATTGAAGAAAGGATACTAATCATCACCTTTCTACCATCTTGCATCTATTCTTGAAATTCTTAACAGAAATGCTTGACCCAATGATTTCTAGGTGCGAGGCACAGCTGTCAAAATCTAGCAGCGCGATGTACAGTAGAATATAAACCGGAGGGTTGGTGGGTGATTGTTAACTTCTATCTTTGTTAACCCCAAATTAAATACGATGTTCAAAAAGCCCACTTAGCATCACAACAAATTAAGAAAATTCACCCTTTTGGAAAAAAGAGACACAACTGATGACGGATCCCTTACATAGAGTCTAAGCTTATTTTATATGAAGCAAATCAAGGTTACATGGCACATCATACTGGACGACTTCTGCTGCAGAAGAATGAAGATGAAGCAGTAGCACAGTCTTTCACATTTCACCTTGTTAGCCTCAAAAGTTCAGGTCGGAGGCTGGGAAGAGCAGTGTGCTACAGTTAAGGCGCTCTGCTTTATAAGACTAAACACATTGCTTCAAAGGGACAGGAGGGGAGGAAAGAGGGGGAAAAGACATCTTAAATAACTTTTCTACTCACTGTTCAACATGATCCAGTCTGACTGAATAAGGCGAAGGTGTAATCATCTCACAGCTTTTACTCATACACAGAATCCTTTGACATATGGCCTCATAGAGGGTCATCATTTATCTGATAAAACTTCAGGGGGAAAAAAATTCATTACAGTACACTTAAAAACAATGTCTAAACATTTCCAGTTTACAATGTCTGAATTTCAGAATAAACAACTTTTTTTTTTAAAACCACGACATATAACCTTATGTTCCTATACAAAGCAAATGAAAAGAATAACATTCCTATAAAGAACTGCTCACAACTACATATGAAGCTTTTAAAAAGTAAACTATAAGAAGTTTTCCAACTTGCATTCTCCAGTGTTCACTTTATTTCTTTTGCATTATACTGACTCAGGCCACAAGATCGGAAAAACACATACACAAATTCCAAAAGAATTAAATGGAATGCTTCTCATTCGATTGTAATCGACACAAGTGCTTTCTTTTGGTTCTGTCCCTCGCCCTCTTTCTCCCTTTCCTCATTCTCCGGCTCTGGTAAAGAGGTGGCATTTTTTGCCTCCTCCCCTGCTGTTCCCTCCTCACTCCCATGGCCTGCTCTAGAACCTGGTGAATTTTGGGCCATGGAGGCAGAGGGTCGGGAGTCGTAGTTCATGGTTGAGGAGACTTGGGAGATGACGGGTGTTTGTACTGAGGAAGAGGAGGAGGAAGTGGCGGTGACATCGAAGGCTTGCTCTGTCATTTCAAAATGGGCCAGGTTTTCCTCCTCTTCCTCCTGCATATGGCTCAAGTAGTCTGGGAGGAGGAACTCACTGGGGAAACAAAGAACAGGAGGTTAAATACAGTTGTGCTATTTTCTGCTTCATACTGAAAATGACACTAGATCAAATCAATTAAAGTTTTAAAGGACAATGTATTAAAGACATGTAACAGGTCATCAGTTAAGCTTTATCAAGCATCAACAGCGATCAGCTGCTTTTAGAGGTAAGAAATAATATTAGCACAGGTTACTCAAAATCTGTCACTGGAAATGGTGTGAATGTGAGCGATTTCCACGATGAGCCACACCACAGGTTCTCAAACTTGGGTTATCCAGGTGTGGTGATGCTGAGCTGATTTTTATCAACCGAGTTCTATGCATTTAAACTTGACTTACAGTTCTCGCTGAATGTTTTGGAAAAGCAAGACAAATTCTTTAGTTTCTGCTATTGAGAAAAAACATTTTTAGGTTTAACAGAGAGATCCGAATTTCATTTCCTGACATTTACATTTAGATGAGTTAAACAACTTTGAGTTAAACATTCCACTTTTTGTCTGAAGCCACACATTTTTCCAAGGGATCAAAAAACTGGAACACGTAACTGAGAGATATTGTTGTTGCCTGGGTGTATCCTGTTAGATTAATTGCTTAAACACTCAGTACTTCTGAATGTCTACTTTGAGCCTTGTGTTTAACCTGTGAAGCCTGCATTGGTTAATAAACCACCATGAAGACCAAAGAGCTGTCTATGGGGAAAAAAGGAAGATATTTTGAAAAAAAAAAGAGGGATATTCATTCAGAGCCATTGCACAAGCAATACATTTTGGAATGTCCTGGAAAAAGAAAACACTGGTGTACTGACAGTCAGACACTGACCAGGAACAAGAAAAACAACACAAGTTGATGACAGCGAGAGCTGTGAAGAGAAAAAACTCAAAAACAACAGTCACGAACAGCTTCCAGAGGGGAGGGGTGAAGGTATCACAATCCGCCATTTGAAGAACACTTTGAGAGCAGAAATATAGAGGCCATAATACAAGCTGCAAACTACTCATCAGCAGTTAGAATCAGTAAGTCAGATTTCTGGAATTCATAACATGAAATACAGTAATAAGCCACAAAATTCTGGAACCAAACTCATCCTCGACCAAAGTGATGGAAAGCCAAAAAGTGTGGAGAAAGAAAGGATCTGTTCATGATCCAAAACAAATGAGCTCATCAGTCAAACATAGTGGAGGTAGTGTCATGATTTGGGTTTGCATGGAACAGGCTTCTGGAACAGGCTCACTGATCTTTATTGATGATGTAACTTGTGATGGTAGCAGCAGAATGAATTCAGAAGTCTACAGAAACAGTATGTCTGGCAAATCACAGAGAAATGCATCCAATCTATTTGGGAGGAACTTCATCATGCTGCAAGACAATGACCCGAAACACACAGCCATCACAAATTATTCCATTTGGGGGCAAAAATGGAAGGTTTTACACTGGCCAAGTCAATCACCAGACCTTAAACTAAATGTGCATGCATTCCATTCTTCTGAAGAGCAGACTTCTTCTGAAGCATCACAAAAGAATGCAACAGTCTGGTGATGTGAGTCACTGACTTGATGCAGCTACTGTAAGCAAGGGATACTGTATACTTTATCAGTTTTTATGGTTTTTACTTTATCTGTTACTAAATTGCATTGTCTGTCACCAAAGGTGCCATGTTCTAAGTTGTTTAACACATCTAGATACTAGTACATATAAGGAAATGAAAGCTGAAATTCTGTCATCTCACTTAACTTTTCAGCTCAAACTCAAATATCTTCAGAATATAGCAAAAACAAGAGCATCTGCCTTGCCATTCCACTACTTTTAGAGGGGACTGTAGATCTAACAGTTATAGAGCACATAAATAAAACCATTTTGGATTAATTAACTTTATGAGACTATATAAAGTGACAATGCATGTTTATAATAACAAGCCAAGACTGAAACCGAAAGAAATGCTCAATTTTCCAATGAGTGCAATCCACACCAGGTGTGAAATGGAACATATCAAAGCAAAACATATTTGTTTCAATATTTGCACTATATACATGTATGGACTATATTGCCAAAAGTATTCGCTCGCCTGCCTTCACACGCATATAAACTTGAGTGACATCCCATTCTTAATCCATAGGGTTTAATATGATGTCAGCCCACACTTTGTAGTTATAACGGCTTCAAGTTTTCTAGGAAGGCATTCCACAAGGTTTAGGAGTGCGTTTATGGGAATTTTTGACCACTCTTCCAGAAGCACATTTATGAGGTCAGACACTGATGTTGGATGAGAAGGCCTGGCTCTAAATCATCCCAAAGAATGTGCAGGCCAGTCAAGTTCTTCCACACCTAACTCACCCATCCATGTCTTTATGGACTTTGCTTTGTGCACTAGTGTGTAGTCATGTTGGAACAGGAAGGGACCATCCCCAAATTGTTCACACAAATTTGGGCATGAAATTGTTCAAAAATCTATTTGTATGCTGAAGCATTAAGAGATCCTTTCATTGTGTAACAATTAAATTATGATGTACTACCATGCATGAGCAGAAGTATGATAGACAGTATATGCGAGAGGTCCTGATATGTTTTGTTCATGTTAAAGTGCAGAGACTTGCCAACAATGACACATTTTCATTTATCAAATGGACAACACAAGGTGCTTTAACCTCAAAATGTCCAAGTGACAAGTTCATTCCTGTCACTTATGTTATAGCAACTATAAACAGTTGTCCCCTCACCAGCTTCACTTTTTCTCTCTTGAAGTTACTACATCTAAAAATCCAGAAAATCATGTCACTGAGAAACTGGAAAACGCTTCCGTTATCGGTCGTGAAGACTCTCCCATAGCCAAAAAACTTACTGACTTACAAAGCGCTGACACCCACAACTCCTCTGGTAAAATTAAGTAAATGCTTAGGGAAAATGCCACCCTATCAATAAATATACATTTTCTTTGTTAAATCACAAAGAAATCATATGTTTTAAATCCACTGATTATTGTGCTTATTTTATTTGGAGTGTTTGCCCTACAAGACCCTGTGAATGGGTTTCAGAGAGTATTCAAAAATTCAATAATTTCATCACTAATGTGTTGGTTCTGGTTAAGGCTTTGGATTACTGATCAGAAGGTCAGGGTTCAAGCCCCAGAACTGCCAAACTACCAAAGCCCCCAAGCAAGGCCCTCAACCCTCCCCCTGCTCCAGGCACGCTGCATCATGGGTGAGTAAACTGTAGACTGTTTTACAGATATTCACTACAAATCTCTAAAGACAAAGGTGTATGAAAATGGGGTCACATTATATTGGTTCTACTTCAAGCCCTCATAGAGAAACACAGAAAGGAATGTCTAGAACTACTGTTAACTAGCAGAAATATTCATTACATTTAGATTTTCTACACAGATTATGTCTGAAAAGGAATATTTTATTTTATCGTCTTTCTATTAAATATATCATCACCTATATGACATCATCTAATAGAAAAACTAGAATACCACAATTGAGTAACAATTACTGGTTAAAACACATCACTATAGCATTTCTGTCAGTGCTATCCTAACATATCCTAACAAATCCAATTCACTCTTATGGATTCAAATTTCCTGGTCTGAAAGACAGTCTTTCTGCCTTTCATCCTTAGTCAGAGTTATACCTGCTTTCAGCAGGAACAGTCAGTGGATTGACACAAGGTAGACAGTGGCTGGTTCTCGTTATTGCAACAGAGAAACATGCGTCTCTCCACAAATTGCCACCACACACTCTGCCAGCAATTGCTCTCTCTTTGGACGCTTTCGCTTCATATCTTGAGAACGTGCCAAATTATTGCCTCATTCTTGCAGGCTTGTTCAGCTCATACATTGTTTATTTGTGCTGGATACACACAGATTGGACAGGGAGAGAATGATGGAGAGAGAGGAATGGGTGACGAAATAGTGGATGTTTGTGGTTTAGCAACTGAAGACTCAACATTTCCAGGAATCTAATGAGGATGCTAGTTCAGGATGAATTTACTGGTTCTAATAAGTGGTCTTTTTTTAAGGACATCGCTAAGCTCTTAAGAATTGGTTTACAATATCTCTCCATGCACATTCTCTCTTTCACACCCTTGTATGTAACTAAGTGTTCAAATCCAAGACCTTCAAATATGGTACTGTTTCCCTGCCTACTCTAATCCTGCCCTTTACAGTAACTCCCTTTCCTAATAAAGTCCATATTTAAGAACTAATAAAGCCCATATTCAAGACCATTTCACAACCACCATCTGAATATACAACACTGTTTATTATATCAGTGTTATAAATACAGATTTGTATTCTTGGGTAACTACGCCTGAAAAGCCCATGCACAACACAAGGATAACGAAGGATAAGCATTATGATCATCAAAAGGTAAGAGTGTATATCAAATAATTTGGAGATCAAAAGAAAATGCAAAATCGTGTGCCATATCATAGAATAAGAACGAAATACTTAAACCTATGAACTTCGCTTATCCTCATCAAAAGAAGTCAGGGATGATAGACTGGCTAAAGGGAGTTCTGATGAAACAGCAACAAGTATTTGTAACCTACAAAGTGAAAAACGACAAACCGATTTTCCGCTTCTAATACGTTAGGACTTTATCAAAGAAAGATCAAAGAACTGGTCGAGATGAATTACTTCATCTGTGTGTATATGTATTTAAATATACATGCACTTATTAACAGACTAATGACATGTCGCGCCTTAATCATTGCCATTTTAAACCCTCATGACTAGCTAAGCCTGAATTGGTGTTTCTGTTCGCACAGACATTTCTAATTACGTTCAGCTCCTCCTCACCTGGTCTGGAAGTAGTTTGCTAGCTCTGATGCCTCATGGTTCAGACTCCTCAGGTGTACGATTAAATTGCCGGAGTTGGTAAACATGGCGCCGCACGTTTTGCACTCGTAAATCCGAGGCTTGCGGATGATGTGGCGGGACACCCTCATGTGGTGCTTATATTCACCGAAGGATGTGAATGTGGCGCTACAGATCTGGCACCGGAAACAGCGTTTACCTTCATGCTTCAGACGGTGCATCTTTAGGGAGTAGGCCCGTGTGAACTTTTTCCCACAGCGGTCGCACTGGAACGGCTTAATGCCTGCCGAGCAAACGAGTCAGCAGTCACCAGTCAGTCCACATTGTAACGTTTTACTAGTTAACAAATCAAGCTGTTATCTACATTATGCAAATATAGACTGCAGTTCCCCTCCAAAAGTAAACCACAGCATTGGCAATAAAAGCAAACAAAGGAGAATGTATAAAAAAAATCTTAATTTTTGTTACTTTTAGATTATATTTAAAAAGGGATTGGGGCCAAAAGGGACCCAAGATAAATCCGGGAGCTTAAATTATGCTGACAGTACTCTAAGAGCAGAGGCTCTTGCTCTCACCAGAGTGGATGAGCATGTGCTGTTTAAGGTTCTGGATTCGAGTAAAGCGGACTCCACATGTCGGGCACTGGAATGGCCGCTCAGGCCCGTTGAGTCCCGGGCGCGTGGAAGGGCTGATGTACAGATGGTAAGGGTACTGAACATTTTCCAGCCTACAGGATGGTAGAGTACAGAAGGAAAGAGGAAACATGAGAGAAGAAAACACAAGACACCAAAGAAATGAGAAATCATGTGGACAAGAGAGACAATGAGTAAAGTCACATAGATGTTTGAGATGCAAGAACATTCGGGTTAATTAACTGTTGAAAAATATACTTTCATTATCTGAATGGTCAAGTTAAGCTCCGTAACCAGACGATTAAGACATTGGACTATGGACTGGAAGGTCAAACCCCAGCACTGCCAATCTGTCACCGTTGGGAGACTGAGCAAGGCCCTTAACCCTCAAATGCTCAGGTGTATAAAAGAGATAAATGTCAAGTCACTCTCGATACTTTGGCTTCTGCCAAAGATAACAAATTTAAATGTAATGCAGATTTTATTAATAATTACTAAAGTCTTATGGGCAACTTGACAGCATTTTTATACCAACACTGTGTCTTTCCACAAACTGCAGCCCAGAGAGGTTTCAGACTAACAGATCACGTTTACTCAGGCATATCAAGGGAGCCTATAAAAATAAAAAGGCCTCTTTCAGAGCTGTGCTTTTCTTTTCTTCTCCCTTTTGTTTTGCATAATGACAGCTCACTTTTCTCAGTGTTTCTATAAAATTCAGGAGCCAGGAACTTTCCAGACAGCTAGCCAACTAGCTTCTGGTCCTTTGGCAACAGATCATGTCAAAGTCTAATAGCCACGACAACACAATGTAAGCCACCTCCACTTATAAATTCATATAAGATGAAGACTGAAAGGATGAAAAATTATAGCCCTCCTCTTAGGTTTTTTTTTAATGAAATAAAAAAAACTGATTTTATTGATACTTAAAATTGACACAAAATCTTGCAAAGCAGCTGTACCTCTCATCCTCCTCCATGTGGCCAGTGGTGTTTGGGGTACCCTGGATGGATTGAAGGCCCTCCGTCACTCCCTCATCCATGGAGCCTATGAAAGCATATAGCCATTTGTTTTGATTTCTTAGAAGATACAATAAATAAGAATAAAAGTAATGATAAATGACAAAATCAATCAATGACAAATCAAAGCAAAAGATTAAAGATGAAGAGTTTGTGGTTAGGTATTTCTAATTAGATATAATATTTTTTTAAATGTTACTTGTAATAAAAACATGGTGAAATTATGGATGGAGTTATTATTTCTTCTTTTTTTTATTAATTATTACTAACAGCTGTCTTGGAATGTTATGCTGTCGGTGCATGGCAGAGAATTAGAGCAACTCTGTGACAGCTCAGGCAAAAAAATGTTTAGATAACAAAAATATCTTTATTCATTTAACTAGTAACTGGGTGAGGCTATCACATGTTTCCTCGAAGACGTGTGACGTCAGCCACAGCATCTTTTCAAACTGCTGCATTGTCCAGGAGCAGTGTAACACATTCCGTGGAAAGCGCTCCCGCCACCTTCTATATATATGACCTCTCAGATGCCTGTGATTGGCCAGTTTCACTCCAAGTGACTTGGAATAGAGCATATGCTGCCCCACCCACCCTGACAGCACGACCAATTTTGCTCTCCTGACTGACGACTAAGGACAGCTATAACATTACGGTCTCGAACTAGCAATCTTTGGATGATGCTTTGCCATTATGCCACTCAGGAGCACGGTTTTTGGATTCAGTCCTAATCTATAACCGAGTTTCGATTCCCAACCCTACTACTGTAGCCTGCTTTTAATGGTAACGAAAGGTGTATGTGCAGGCTACTAACCTAGTGCTGTTTGATTAAAGAGGAAAAAAAACACAAAAAGATACACACAGTCTACTTGAATGCGCAAAAGGTCAAGTTTCCTTTCATATCATTTTATTTTTTATGGTAATTATGTATTGCCATCGGAAGAGAATAATGGTCGGATTAGTTATTTAAAAAACAAATTTCAACAGTCAAACAATTAAACAATACAAATATTTTGTGCTCCAATTCTGATATGAAAACACAAATAAGGAGTGCTGTAAGCATGAATAAGGGGTTGGGCCACTAAAAGCATCCTACCTATGGATGAAGATTGGGGGCTGATGAGCAGATCTTCCTGGGTGTGCTCACTTCCAGGCACAGTTTGCTGGTCAGTCAGTGAGCTGTGCGAGGCGCTGACCGGCTGTGATGCCTCCTCATGTGCCTCTTCATCGCTTAGCCTCTCCACCTTCACTTGCACATCCTCCTCTTCCTCCTCTACAACGGCCGTCCCACCCACACCCAGTGCCCGAGGGCCCTCACAAGACAAATACTCCACCAGCGCTCGACTGCCTCTGTCTTGTGCGGATGCTCCACTAGACTCCAGCAACCCCTCAGGAAGTTTGGCTTTTTCTGAAGTGAAGCGGCGGTCTACGCCAAATGGATAAGTCCAAGAAAAAGCAGCAAGGGATGGTTCCAGGGTCTGAGCAGAGCTCTCAGGGAAAGATGATGATGAAGGTGAAGGATTTGGGACTTGCGGTGAGGAAGAGGAGGTTGGTTGTGGGCTGGTGAAGCCTTTACGTTTGCGGCGTGACTCACGGCACACAGGGACAGGCCGTTCAGGTGCACTGCATTCTGAAGACACTGGAGAGGGTGACAGGGCATCCAGTGGAGTCAGAGTGCAAGTTGTGGCGCCTTCTGGAGCTTCCTGCGGCCGGTGAAGAGTGGCTGTGTTGCTGGAAGCTGAGGACGAGTTCCACAAGATACTGGACTTCATGAATTCTGAGCAGGTGTTGGCCACTGCAAACATCTGCATGTAGCTGGCAGCAGCCAAGACATCAATGATGTTTTCTGTGCTGATGGATAGTGTGGATGTGTATGCATATTCCAGAAGTGGCGCGAAGCCCGCTACGGTAACATGGTGGAGATCCAAAACTGCCTTACTGCCCTCTGTGCTAGGATCGTCCTCGTTTGGTTTTCCCGAGAGTTTTGCTTTGAGGAAGTCGCTGCAGCAAGCCAGCACCACCTTATGGGCAGAGAAGAGCTGGCCCTGAACACGGATAGTAACATCGCAGAAGTGGCCCTCACTGCGCAGCGCATTGAGCTTGTCCAACAGCTCTTGGCTGTGACTGGGCGAATTGTGGGTAAACGTCTTCACTCCCATCTTCATTACTGATAAAGGATAGAGTTCCTTGGAGATGGAAAGAACAGACAGAACAGCTGCTCAAATATTAACGGCTTCACTAAAAACAGACAGTGAACATCTCTTGGAAAAAAAATGCCAATTTCCTTCATTTACTACAAAAATATTTTAATATCCAAGAACATTCTATCCAAGCTCGACCTGATCCACAGCTTTATGTTTTAAATCAAAACCCAAGTATTATGCCACTGAATTCTTTCCAAACTCAACCTTTCCCAGAGGGCTGCTGCTTTAGCTCTTTTGCATTCACTCAACTGTTCTGTAATATGGGCCATAGAACACACCACATGTGACTCTAGTATGCCTGGTGTTAATTTAAATAATTATTTAAGTTAATAAAATTACATGGAGCCCTAATTCGGGGGGGAAAGAAGACCAAAATAAGAGGAGGGATAAATAACTAAAGGTAAGACTTTTATATATTATAACAGGACCCAAGAAAGACAAATGTAAAATATGTATATACAGTGCTGTGCAAAAGTTTTGTGGAAGGTGTGATAAATTCTGTAAACTAAGAATGCTTCCAAAAATGGAAGTGTTAATAGTTTCTTTTTATGAATTTACAAAATGCAAAGTGAGTGAACAAAAGAAAAAGCTAAATCTAATCAGTATTTGGTGTTACTACCCTTTGCCTTCAAACCAGCATCAATTCTTATAAGTGCACTTGCACAAAGTCAGGGATTTTGTAGGATTATAGTCTGGTGTATGATCAACCCAATATACCAAACAGGTGCTAATGGTCATCAATTTCACATGTAGATTGAAACACAGTCATTAACTGAAACATAAACAGCTGTGTAGGATCTTAGACCTGGGTGAGGAACAGCCAAACTCTGCTGCCAAGGTGAGGCTGTGGAAGACAGTTTCATGTCACTGGACATACACCATGGCAAGACTGAGCACAGCAACAAGACACAATGTAGTTCTACTGCATCAGCAAGGGCTCTCCCAGAAAAAGATTTCAAAGCAAACTGGGGTTTCAAGATGTCCTGTTCAAGCTATTTTGAAGAAGCACATCAACAACAAGAAACAGGCAACATTGAGGATCATAGATGCAGTGGTCGGCCAAGGAAACTTAATGCAGCAGATGACAAACACATCGAGCTTATTGCTCTTCAAAATCAGAAGTTGTCCAGCAGCACCATCAGCTCAGAACTGGCAGAAACCAGTGGGACCCAGGTACACCCATCTACTGTCTGGAGAAGT
>JAOVYV010000029.1:7850148-7861121 GCA_025674545.1 Hassar affinis
TCCATGTGTTCATTCATAGTATTGATGCCTTCAGTGAGAATCTACAATGTAAATAGTCATGAAAATAAAGAAAACGCATTGAATGAGAGAGTGCATCCAAAATTTTGGCCTGAAGGAGAGAAATCACACAATGCTGCATTTTACAATCTCGGTATGAATGTATGTATGAGTAGTCTCTAAAACAATAGCATTAACTAACTCATGTGACATATAACACAGAAATGACAGAAATCCAGTGCCCTTAAACACAAAGAACAATACACAAAGAACATTCTGTAAAAGAACAGCAAATTAAACAGTGTAGTTTATTTTCAACTGTTCATTTCCATTAACAGCGGCATGTCCTGTCCTGTTTCAAGCTTTCAGTTGAACTACTGTGTATAGTATCCATAACACCAATCATCATGACATCATGTGTCACAGTTATGCTCAATAAGCATGTAAGCCTGATATTTATTTCATGCATTTTATTAAAGACATGTCTGTTTAAAATTTGCACAAATCTTCTTTGTATCATTATTTGTAGCTTTCCTTTGGTCTTTAAACAATAACAATCAAAAAAGAAAAACATCTTTAATACAGAAAAAATGATCATTGATCTGCTAACGCCCCCCTCCTCTTTTACTTTACATAAAACGCAAAGGAGAAAGATTACATCGTGTGCAGTCTTGTACAAAGTTCAAGTAAAGGTACATGAAAATGGCAAATCTTGCACACATACACACAATGAAGGGGCTTGCCAAAGTAAGCCATGACTTAATCAGAGATTTGCTGTTCATCATGTTCCCATCACTTTTATCATAAAAGTGTTGTCTTACAGTCTTAAAATCTAGTTTACTCACTAAATCTTCTTTGGAAAAGGAGTTCAGTAAAGAAAGCTTAATGTCATCCAGGTCAGGGAAAGAGGAAGAATGGGGATGATGTTACACTTTAACAAGACTACAGAGAAAATGGGGTAAGAGAGGAAAAAGTAGGCCTGTGAGATTAGTGTCCATGGACTAAAAAGCTTCAAAGCAAAGGGCAAGTGGTAAAAGAAATACAGAGAGGGGGAGAGTGTGTGCATGTATGATAGAGTTGAGAGAGTTGGACAGATAGAGAAAACAGAAGAATATGATAGCCTTAGAGAAGATGAGCAAGTGAAAGAAAAAGAGTGAGAAAAAAAGTAAAAAAAGAGAAAAAAGTAAGAGAGTGTATGTGAAAGGGAGAGAATGAAAGAAATAATATTTGCAGGTGAGAAAAAGAGGTAAACAAATAGTGTATGAGAGAAGGAAAGAGAGGAAGGGAAGAGAAAAAAGGATAAAGAGAAAGAGAGCTGGAAGGAGAAGGGTTGAGAGAGAGACAAAAAAGAGAGCGAGAGCGAGTTTTTGACATACACTCATTAATATATTTCAAGAGACCAGCGTTACTGTTGAACTGTGTATATGATAGAATGAAAACTTGCCATATTTGGAGTTAGAGTGGTAAGGAACGCACAACTAATGACTGTATCTGGAAACAGCTGGGTGGTGGGTTTAATGCTTTTCCGCATAGGTTCCCACCCTTTTTTGTCAGCTGAACTCTTTCAATTCCAATTATTTGCTTATTATTATATATTATAATTTTTTTTTTTGCTTAGTCTCTTTGTGACTTATTTATCAAACTGGATATGAACAGATTTATTTGTAAATTGTGTGGATGAGCATATACACACAAAAAAGGCTAAGGTATTAATGGAAAAACATACTACAAATTGTCACAAACTTTAGCATAAGAAGACTAACCAATGCAAAACTTTGATTGGCTTCCAGTCTTATAAATTGCAATGAGTAACTGCACTTTTATATACAGCTTTTTCTGTACTGCACTGAACTTTTTATGTACAGTGTTGCAAACAAGAAAGGACTCAGAGCTGAACTCTCATGCAGTCCCACTCCTACTATAAACCCATCCATCATTCCTGCTGTTACAAAGTCCTCATACATACACTGTATTGCCAAAATTATTCATTCATCCATCCAAATCTTTGAATTCAGGTGTTCCAATCACATCATTGGCCATAATAAAGCACATATGAAATCAGACTGCTTCTACAAACATTTGTGAAAGAATGGGTCACTCTCAGGAGCTCAGCAAATTTCAACATGGTACCGTGATAGGATGCCACCTATGCAACAAGTCCCGTCTTGAAATTTGCTCGGTACTACATATTCCACAGTCAACTGTCAGGGGTATTATAACAAAGTGGAAGCGATTGGGAATGACAGCAATTCAGCTACAAAGTGGTAGGCCATATAAAATGACTGAGTGGGGTCAGCAGATGCTGATGCACATAGTGTACAGAGATCGACAATCAATCACTACAGACCTCCAAACTTCAGGTGGCCTTCAGATTAGCTAAAGAGCAACGTGTAGAGAGCTTAATGGAATGGGTTTCCATGGCCGAACAGCTGCATCCATCTGACATCATATTAAACCCTGTGGATTAAGAATGGGACTCATGCATGTGAAGGCAGATGAGCGAATACTTTTGCCAATATAGTGTATGTCATAACCTACATCAATGATGTTTTGATTTATTCAGTCTTTTGAAATCCACATTAGTCACATCAAGAATGTTCTGGCTTGCCTCCTGTGTGTTAAAGTAGAGAAGTGTGAATTTCACATGTCTATGGTCTGCTTCCATGGTTACAGGATCAGTGAGAATAGAGTCATTGTAATCAAGAAAAGGTCAGTGCAGTAACTTCATTACCCTCTCCTCAATTGATGAAGGATCTGCAAAGACTTCTTGGGTTTGCAAGCTTTAACAGGGGGTTCATTAGAGGGCTCAGCGTAATTGCAGCTCCTCTATCCTCCCTGGATTGGGACCAATCAAAGCATTGTTGAGTCTGGGTAGGAGCTGTTCTTTCTCAGCATTTTAGTGATAAGTTAGACCCAGTAGCATTGTTTTCCAAAAACCTGATCCCCACTGAAAGAAATTATGACACTAGAAACAATGATCTTCTCACTGTAAAGCTGGCCTTGGAGGAGCTGGCTTGAGAGGTCCTTTACCCATTTATCTTCTACACAGGCCACAAGAATCTTCAAAATGGTGACAAGTGGATAAATGCGTTACACATGGGCATAATGGCAGGCAAGTGTTCAGCAGCAGCGTCATATGAATGATGTAAGCTACTTGCTTTAGCCTTACTAGAAACTTCCCTGAACTCATGGTACATGGTACTCAGAGGGAAATTTCTTTTGGCATCAATGTCTCAGGGTTTTCCAGAGACATGGTTGCAAAGGGGAACTTGGGCAGTTGCAGTTTCCTAGACAATGTGAGGATCAGTGGGTGATTTTTCTTTCTGACCAGGAAATACAGGGATCATCCAGGGGAAGATGAAAATAACTAAATGTTTTGTAGTTTTGATGATGAGGAATGAATCTGCTCCTGATGCAGGGCACTGACCTTGAGTAGCAGTGTTTGAGATTGTTGCAGTGCCAAAAGTGCCACTGTTAATGGAGCTGATGCATAGGTGGTGTTGCACTTACAAGGTGGAGCAACTAGGTAGGTACAGTATGTCTAATAGACTGGAAAGTGAGTGGACACAGTGTTTAATCCAATCATACCAACAGAACACACACTAACACACCATCACCACGTCAGGGTCACTGCAGTGCTGACAATCATCCCCCACCCAAATAATACCTGCTCTGTGGTGGTCTTGTGGGCATCCTGACCACTGAAGAACAGGGTTAAATGGGGCTAACAAGGTCCGCAAAAAAACAGATGGACTACAGTGTCTATCTGTAAAACTACAAAGTGCACCTTTATGGTCAATGGAGCTGATAAAATGGAAAATAAGTGTAGATATAAGGAAGAGGTTTTTATGGCTGATTGGTGTATGTGTGTGTATATGTCAGAATAAGACAGAATGCCATAGGATTATAGAAAAAAGTCCCATATGAACTGCGATTAATTGTTTGTGTTCATAGATACGGCACGGCTGTGTCAGTTTGCAAGCTTGCTTTTGGGGTTTTCCCCTGGATCACATCATCGCTCTGCAGATTGTGGATTAAGACAGCTTGAGCTTTGGCCACATCAGTCTACAAAGCCTGAAATTCTATTACTTGCCATGGTAAAAAAAACATCTTGAATGAGGATAGAAATGGTTGGTGGGGGATGTATCCCCCAGCTGTAGTACTGCTTAGAATAAAATTCACAAAACAAGAGCTGCCCTATAGCATGACTTTGACATTGTCTGATTTGAGATAGAAAACCACACCATGAAGTTACTAAATGTGAATTTTGCACCAAGCATTTTTTCATAACCCAGCACCAAGGCAAACTTATTAACATGGAGGAAAACTGTATTACTGTAATGTATTACTACATTAATGTTTGCTTATTAAAGCTAAAAAAGATGAACAGCGATACCTTATAGACATTTCTACTGTAATTATAGGAATTAATGCTAGGTGGTCTACAAGCAAGGGTCCTTGAAGTCAGATTTACAAGAACATCAATCAAGATGAAGAGAAGAGGAAGAAGAATTAATGCAAGCCTGCTGTCGCCTGCTTGACTATTCATCTTCCATCATAAATGGGCCAAGAAGGAGCATGCAATGGAAAATTAAAAGCCAGCAAACCTCATAATAGCACTACCATAAATTCATAAATAAATAAATAAATTACAAAATTAAGTATAAATATACTAATTTAACAGCATATGGAATAAAATGAACATTCATATTCATTCATTCATCTTCAGTAACCACTTCATTGTGGATAAATGTCAAGAAAAATCCTCTCTTGGGAACACAAGACTGGATTGCATGGAATGACATGCCAGTCCATCACATAAATGTGATACATTTGTATTATTTTGTTAAATGTATCTAAATTTGGATTTGGAATGGAAAGAACCAAACAGATTTGCTGATTTCCTAATATTTGGTAGCATTTTAAAATATTTTGTGCCTATTTGTTCAGGATTTAGCCTTAATTTGCATTTTATTGTAGAAATATTGACATTGTTCAAATTTTGAAACACAATTTCTGAACTCTGTGCCTTAATTATCTGCTTTCTTTAATGATAATGAACATACCATTAAATGCAAGCCCTTGGCTTGGCAATCACCCAAAAGTGAGTGTTCTTGGATTTTTATGTTTTTATATAATGGATTTTATATACCTGTAAGGGTAGGTGTGTCGTATAAAATGTACACAACAATAGTGCTGGGCCTAATAAAATACTATGTCAGCTCAATGTCATGGTGTGACATGGTGGTCTTTCCAACTGATGAATGTCAAATGTTTTTGATTATAATAACCTTAAATTTCCTGCTATGTTGCCAAACCACACATATTCAAAGCTCAAGCTCATAGTGTAATGCTGAATTTATTAGTTCTGAATGGAGCACAAGACAACAAACCGTCAAGATGGAGTAAACAAACGCTTACTGAATGATGTTATAAAATAATACACAAGGGCATCCTAATAATTTTTCAGTGAAAAGGAACAAAGAAACATATTTCAGATAGGCTTTTGAACATCAACATTAAAACAGCACCAAAACATCAGAAAAGCCTCCATTTGTACTTATTATATGAGAATAAAAAAATAGAGGCTTGGTGAGCAAAACTATTAATCATTTGTTGGGACAATGAGTCTCACATGTTGTGCCAAAGAACTCACAGGCTTTATTTGCATAGAAGTTTCTTGGCTAGAGATATTATTATTTCCAGATGACTATAGATGCAAATAAACCATGTTTAAATGGTTCAGTTTATGCCTGGTCATCTAAGCCAAAAGCATGGACTGTGCTACATCACACATACTAGCCTGCAGTATGGAAAGTAAATTAACCTTATGATTTGTAAACAGAAAATTAGACTCTGGATTTACTTTTCTGTGAAAATACAAAATTTGTAAAATATTTGAGAAGATAAAATCAGCAAATATAC
The DNA here is from genome assembly GCA_025674545.1 of Hassar affinis. Taxonomy (NCBI): domain Eukaryota; kingdom Metazoa; phylum Chordata; class Actinopteri; order Siluriformes; family Doradidae; genus Hassar; species Hassar affinis. The sequence goes on from JAOVYV010000029.1 coordinate 7,856,071, forward strand.
AGTACTGTGCAAAGGTTTTAGGCAGGTGTGGAAAAATGCTGTAAACTAAGAATGCTTTCAAACATACAAAGTGCAAAGTGAGTGAACAAAAGAAAAATCTAAATGCAATCAATATTTGGTGTTACTACCCTTCAAATCAGCATCAATTCAGGCTATTGTGATGGACATAGCCACATTGACTCGGGAGTACTTTGGAAAACCATTGTCACTTAACACAGTCCACAGCTGTATCAAGAAATGCAACTTTATACTGTATTGTGCAAAGAGGAAGCCATATATTAATTTTGTGCAAAAACACTAACAACAAGAAAAAAAAACAGCATCTATGATGGCATGGAGGTGCAACAGTGTCCATGGCATGGGTCATCTGCATATATACAGTTTATGAAGTTACCATTGATAGGGAGGCTTCTTTTGGTATATTGGAGAAACATCAAGGCAACATCTTTTCTAAAGAACTCCATGTATATTTCAGCAGGACAATGCCAGGCCTCATTCTGCACAAGTTACAACAGCGTGGCTTGACTGGCTTGCCTGCAGTCCAGATCTGTCTCCTATTGAAAATGTATGGCGCATCATGAAAAGAAGAATCAGACAACCATGACTACAGACTGTTAAGCATCTCAAATCTTGTACTAAGCAATAATTCCACTTGCCAAATTACAACAATTAGTATCTTCAATTCCCAAAGGATTAAAAAGTATAATTTAAAAAATGTGATGTGACCCAGTCATCCCAGCTTTTTTTGGGTATGTTGCAGGTATCAATTTCAAAAAAGTTAATTATTGAAATCATTGAAAATCTTTTCATTGTCTTATAGTCTGCTAAATAAAGCTTCAATTACAGATTTTAGATTTTACTGCATTTTAAGAAAGTGTCCCAATCTTTCTGGAAATGGAGATTGTAGATTATGCAAAACAAAATTATTTACACATTAAAAATGTACAACTTGTGATTGCTTAATAATTCCTCCCTGTTGCTAGTGAACCATCATTCTGGAAATGTATAAATCAGGAGTTTAGTTACAATATCCCACAGAACACCATTAAATCCACTATTAAAAATAAAAATCAGCACAACTAGTGGCTAAGAGGAAGTAAGCACCAAAAGTCAATGACTGGGTAAGGATGGCATTAGTCAGAGAAACAACCAAGAGACCACAGATTATGCTCAAAGTGATTCTACCACCAACATGCTTCACTGTGGGATTCATGCAGTGAGGACCAACATTAGGTTTTCACTAAACATCCCACTATGTACCAACGCCAAAACATAAAATATTTCTCATCAGACCAGAGAACTGGTCCAGGGAACCAGTCTCCAACATGCTTTTGGCACATTCAATTTCATATGACTCACCAGTCTTCCATAAAGCCCAGCTTTGTAGAGAGTCCAGGTTACAGTTGTCCTTAGAACAGCCTTGCCAATCTAAACTGTGGATATCTTCATCCCCTACAGAGTTACTCTTGGCCTCTTGGTTGCTTTTCTGACTAATGCCCTCCTTACCCAGCTAATAATTTAGAAGCCTCCTCTAGGCACAGATGCATCATTTGTTCCATTTTTTCTTAATAGATTTAATGGTACTCTGTGAAATGTTCAAAGTTTGGCATATTTTTATTACCAGGCCCTGCTTGATATTTGTCCCTAACATTGTCCCAGAATATTCTGATAGCTCCTTGGTCTTCTCTAAACTGTTTTTCTTGGGTATATGTGCTTTAACAAACTCTGGGGCCTTCCAGGAAGACAGGTGTATGTATTTACATTTTGAAATCAGGTTACACTTTAATTGCACACAGGAGTACTTATTTCAACAAATGTGTCTTCTGATCGTAACTTGCATCAGAATTGTAGAAGTTTCCCATCAATGAAGGTGAATCACAGCTGAATACAAAAGGGGGCTATGTTGTGTTGATTCATGACGTATAATCCTTATTAAATTTATTTTAGTTCCAGGTTGTGTAACACAAAAAAGCCCAAGGTGGTTAAATAATTATGCAATGCAACTGCACACACATGTACATGTTAACATTTGTGCACAGCAATTATATACAAAGCCTATAAACATACACAGAGGAAAACTGACTGCAGAACAGCAACGTATATATATATATATATATGACATGATTCTGTCCTAAAACATGGCAGGGATTTCACTGATCTCAGAAATTCAATAACTTCTAGGTTCTGCATTGAGATGGAAATACTGTACTTTAGCCTTTTTCTTTCTTCTTTTCTCCCTAATACAATCATGGCCAGTTCCCACCCTTGAGGCAGCTCTATCTCCCTATCACACAACATCTCAAATTGGTACATGCCTTCAAGGCACGTGAAGCCAGCTAATATCACTTTTCTCAGTAAAAATGCAATAATTAGATTGTGAGAATGTTGCTCAATTTTATACAAATGAAGTTGCGGATATATGAAGGTATGCGGATAACCTTAACATTCAACTCCTTTGCATTTCATACCAGTGGAGTTTGAATGAATTTGCAACCATCACATGACACAATCTTCCATTAAACTTTATCATGTTCTTCTAACAAGTTTCAAGAGTTGTTAGTATATTGTATAAGATAAACCATCTGGCATCAAGTAAACTCTGAGATGAATTATTCAACACTGTTGAATACTAACAATGTTTTTGTATAACAATGTTATTTTAACACTAGAATTGTAAAGTTATTTTAAACTTATTACAAACTGCCATGCTCTCTGTGTGGGATGGCATTATTCTCTCCCCTGTCAATAAAAGAGACACTAACCAATCGTGGCTGTCTGTGAGTTGTATGTATATGGAATAGGGTAGATAGCACTTTCATCCAAGCATATTCAGTTGTCCTGTGACATATGATTATTCATAAATATTTAGCATATGTACCATTAAATTAAAGTTTCCTGTTAAACTGACCCGAGGTCAGTAGCAAAAGCACAACGAATAGCAATGATGGCTAATTATATGAAGTGTATAATGTCTTGTTATGGTAACATACTAGCAGGGTTAGCGAACGTTAATATTGACGGTGGTCAAGTTGTCAGAAATCACTGAAACGTCAGGTGGTATGTCCCAGACTGCACACTGCTACCCTAAACAGTGTGTAAAAAAAGTTTTAAAAATAGTTTAAAAATATCCTTATTAGGAGAATACTGGTACAAACAGAGGAGTGACAGGTGAAGGAGTGGCAGATAACCCTTTATAGTGAGGTGAAGAGAAAAAGAAGAGGAGCCCGTAAGAAGACTCTGGGTGAATGTGACCAGTGTCGGGTGGCAAGAATCGTTTAACACAATAGGCATACAACACTGCCTCAAGTAACATTGGAATTTAATGCTGGGGCCTCATCAAACATCAGCATGAGGACTGTGCAACGTTCCCTCCAAGATCCCGTGGGGGACCTATCACATATTAACTTATACCAGGTTTCTGTTACATCAGTCTATACCTGAAGTAAGACTTCACAAGAAAGTATTTACAATGGTACATATTTACCATTTTACATCATGAAACAGCAACCATTTGGGAAATAATGTTTTGAAAAAAGTAAAAATATTCTCACCACAAATTTCTTAAATTTATCAGAAACATCTGTGGTTAATCAAAACACTTACCTCCTTGATTGTATCCTTCAATTATAGTCAGCAATAAATCATCTGCATTCCTGTCTCTGCTGCCTACAATGTGACCAACATGTTGCCTTGTAGGATTCAGTCTAGTTAGTACATGATTAACACTAAGTTCTGGATCTTTCTATCCATTTCTAACCTACTGGACATCGCATAACACTTAGGATAATACTTTCCTGTTGAGCCAAAGAGAAAGAACATTATGGCTTTACTTCTGCTATATTTGTATGTTCCAATTTATTACACAACTCTTTTGCAAAAGCTTTAGGATGTAGTAAGCCAACCATTCTTGGATAGTGTCAAATACTTACGTGTGAGTACTTACGTGTCACGTTAATGTTCCAGTCCACATTTAGAACAGCCAGCTTATGTAAGATCACCCAGTATGGTTATCACAGTTCCCTCCAGAACAGCTCAGCTTCTACAGCCAATCAACCACTGATTTATGATAACAAAGAACTTTCATGCCAACATTTGAACAAATCCCGAAAGCTTTGATGGTTGTGCGGTGACGGAGGAGGTAGTATTGCCTCCTCACAACTTCTGGCTCCTGAATTCGGTCCTGAACTTGGGTGCCTCTCTGTGTGGAGTTTTCTCTCCCTGTCTTCCTGTGGGTTTCTTCCAGAAGCACAAAGGGATATAACCCAATATTTTAAAACCATGGATATGAAACACAACACTATTACTCATATAAGTGGTACAGAGATTTCAACTCCACATACCTTTTTAAGAGTGTGTTGCCTTCCAAATGTGGCATAAACGAGACAGCTTATGAACTGACTTGGTGTAAACATGTTAGGAAAGCTTGTTCCCTTAACCCTTAACATATCACAGTTATCCTGAACAATGTGCATCAGCATTAATACACCATAAATAACACTAACAAAGTAACACTTAATAATAAACCAAATATTGCAAATAAAGAACACTGACATTAAACAAGGTTCTACCAGCAATTAGTAAAATAAAGCTCATCAATGACCAATATGAACAAGCACATTGTTTAATGTTTGCAGTTCAGATCTGGACTAAGGCTGAAGCAAGTGGAACTGGAACAATACCTCCAACCAGCTCCTCTCAATTCACAGGAGCTGCAGTTGTACTCCGAGCATTCTCTTGCATTTTTGGGTTCCTCGCCATGTCAAGGAAAGTAAACCAAGAAGGAGAACCCTCATTTCCACTGCCTGTATTGGTGACCTTATTCTCTTACGCCAACATTCCAAACTATTACATACATATGAATGGTACAAACCTTTATCTGATGCTCTTTGTAGTGCACTTGTCTAGGGAGCTCAGTGCAATTTGGAACTTAGCCTTAGTCACACTGTTAGCATTTATACAAATGTCAGTTAATACAAGGGGCGGCACGGTGGCGCAGTGGATAGCGCTGTCGCCTCACAGCAAGAAGGACCCGGGTTCGATCCCCGGGTGGG
>JAOVYV010000029.1:7902633-7922237 GCA_025674545.1 Hassar affinis
GGACATGCAGACTCCACACAGAAAGGACCCAGACCGCCCCACCCGGGGATCGAACCCAGGACCTTCTTGTTGTGAGGTGATAGTCCTATCCACCGAGCCACCTTGTCGCCACATTTGGTATAAAGAAAGTATAAAGAAAACATGTTCAGTGTTTAAACTCACAAACCTAATTGTATTTTTAAATATTAAAAGTAGAGGCTAAATAAGACTGAAAAGGTTAAACAAGTAAAACTGTTCTGGAAAGTTCCACAGTTTAACAGGTAGCAAGGTGAGGTCATCAAGATTGAGTATAAAAGGATCGTCCACCAAAGGCTTAGTCTTAGTGCCGAATCGTCAGTTTATTCAAATACAATGTTTCACACCACAACATTGCAAAAAATGTAGGTCTTTCACCATCTATAGTTCATAATATCATGAATAGATTAAGGGAGACAGGAGAAATCTTGGTGCGTGAAGAGCAAGGGCAGAAACTGCTGCTAAATGTGCATGCCCATGAGACCTCGGGTGCTATTGTTTTAGAAGCCATCAAGCTACCATGATGGACATAGCCACATGGGCCTGGGAGTACTTTGGGAAATCATTGTCACGTAACACAGTCCACAGCTGCACGGCTGAAATGCAACCTGAAACTGTATTATATGAAGACGAAATTATAATGTGGTGAGCCGCCATGGAGGCTGGAGGTGGTTGGCTGCTGCAGAGTGCTGGGAGGAGCCAGGGTCAACTCCCAGGGGCTCCAGGGGTGTCTTCCTTCCCACCTCTGCCATTTTGTAGTTAGTTGTTCTTTTGTGTGCCTGCTGTTCATTAGTTGCTTGTCTTTTGTTGTTTTAGTAAGAAAAAAAAGTTGTGTAAATTGGCCCCTTTAACTCCTCCACACAGCCATCACAATATATTAATTTTGCCTGGAAACACAGGTGAGTTCTCTGGGCCAGAAGACATCTGAGATGGAATAAAAACAGTGAAAATGTGTTTTTTGGTCAGCTTGTTTTTGGGGAAAAACGGATATTGGATTCTGTGTGCCAAAGATAAAAAAAGACGATCCAGACTGTTACCAACAAGTGCAGAAAGTGTCCCAACCTTTCTGGAAAAGGGGTTTGTATATAACCAACAGCATATAAATTATTCATGGATTCTGTATTTTGTTGATGCAATGTAATATTGTTTTGATGGAAAGCAGTGAAGAGTGGTGTTGAAAGTTGGTGGTAAAGAGTTACATGATCTCATTTCACATCATTTCAGCAGTTCAGAAACAGAATTAACACACATTAAGAGGTGGTCTCAAGTTTCACACTAATCCTTAAACTAATTCTCTGTTTGACCTTCACATCAAGGCTTATGTTACTTCTCAGAAAAATAACAAAACGAGTACCGCTCAGAAGGCTCTTCCTCTCAATTGGAGTCACATAGAGATATAAAACATGAACAACAACTGCTATCAAATTCTAAATACTGGCATGGTACCTGCTATTGTCATTTTCTTAGTTCTGAGAAAGAAAACAAAAATGGCAGAATCACCTTGATGTGTCCACAAAATCAAAGCAGGAATAAGACTTGGGTGTATATAGCGGACATACATCTGGATACTATCAAGGAAAATGACTCATTTAAAATGCATTCAGTCAACCGTGGTTTGCTCTTTTGGGGGTATGTGCATACCTGTAGCCAAGCCATGTTTAACCTTGTTTGGATCTGACATCACCGCTGGTCTCCATGGCGCCGAGTGTTTTCAAGACATGTCACAAATTTCACAATATTCATGGCTGTTTTTTTCATACCAGTGTCATTGGCTTGGACTTTGACCACTGTACCCTGTCATTTCATATTATAGTTGGGACATTTGCCAAATAGAATCCAAAGCAATATTTTGAATAATCTATGAATATTTTGATAACCATACAGTGATGTACATTATGTTACTATGTACTGTATGTATAGAGGACAAAAAAAGGAAATTATGTGATTTATTGATTTCGATTTAGCCTTACTTCTGCAGCATTTGTTCATGTTACCATGACTTGGAAATACAAAATCCTTGAACACAAGACACCACCAGTGAGCTCATGGGCATCATGCATCACCATTGCATCAGCCACAGCTAACACACCCACACCTAGTTCTGCTCACATGCTTCGTTTTGATTGTCATGGTTAGACGCTATGATCAGCAGGCTAAATCACTTATATACTTTAGCATTCTGTCACATGAGAGGTCAAATGACAGAAAACATCAGGATGTTCTGCTTTACACTGCCCAGAAACTGTTCAGTCCCAAATTTGTTTATAACAAATTTGGCATCAATACACTAAGACATTTGGCAGAGAAATAAACAAACAAACAGCCTAATCATGTTCAAACAATGGCTTCATTGCACTAAAAAATGCTAGCAATTTTCTGGATTGGAAGCTAAATTGATCCACTATGCATAGCATTTACTCTCCAGTAAATTTTAAGGTGTTACTAATGAATATGTCTTCTGCATTGTGCTATGTGACAGGCTGTGACATGCTGGCACCTTCCTATATGTGTATAATAGTGTTGGATGTTTGGGTATAAAACGTGCTTGGGATGTTTGGTAATATTAGTTTATGTTCCATATAGCAGCTGGCTCTGAAACTGCTGCAAGATGAATAAGATTCATTGTAATTTTTGCTTAGCCGGCTTCATCGTTATTAATTTCCACAGAACACCAGAAAGTCTGTCCAAAAGCAAGAACCGCATTCTTGTGACAGAACAGAACAGTTACCTTCCAAACATCTGAAAACATGTCAATCTGGAGTACATTATGGAGGCAAATGAAAATGCTGATACTGCTGACTCATTTGCTGACCTATTTCTCAAGGAGTCAGACACATTCCTAATTCAGAACATATTATGGAGCTTAAATACATCACTGACAAACTAAGCATAGTCATCAAAATTGTCTTGGAAGTAAAATATACACTCTTTTACTTGTTGAAGTTCAGCCCAACAAGCTGAGATAGCCCTAGGAAACAAAACCACCATGAATGTGTTTGCCTTTCAAAGAAAATCTAGTGTGATATTAACACCTTTTGAAAAAGGGATTCCTCAAGAGTTTTTCAGATATTTAAGGCTTCATGGCATCCTTACTTTGCTTGGAACCCTCTCTGAGACAGAAATTCTGTCGGAGGGTTTTACATAGAACCAGGTAACTACTGTGACTACTGTCTCAATCATAATTCCACCTTCTACACCCACCAGGACTGGAGCAAAGTCTGAGAAGGTTTGCAGAAGTGACAGGATAGACTGGAAATTCCAGGATCATCACTCCAATGATCTGGAACCCTGAGGTGCAGCAAACTTCCCCTGATTGAGCAGGAATCAGAAGCAAATCCAGCCTGATGTTGCACTATACCATCCAAATTTTTTAATATTAAAGATAGATTTATATGATTGATGCAAGATAGTCAATCTAAGGAAGAGACAACCTAGTTGTTGGTACCAAAAAACCATTGGGAACCTCTGTTCCATGAAGCTCATCAGAAGCCAATGGCTGGGAATTTGGCCAGGCTGAAACATTAATTCACATGTGGCCCATTTCTAATGGCCGTGCATTCACTGTGATAGTCACTGGTGGTGTGATGTTGCAATTGACAACTGGTGAATCTGTCAGCTACAAAACCACAATTGTACCCATTACCCTTGGAACAGTGTGAATTATTGAGAATTAAATATATTCACACCAGTACTTACCATCTGCGAATTGTTTAATTAAATGCTTACAAATATGATTTGTTAATTCCTTCACAAAGCTTCACAGGGAGCTAACAGTATAGCAGTAACAGTATGTTGTAATCCTGAAAGCAAGTCTAAGCACCTTGGTGACCTAACACAGGAGAATTTGCATCAGACCCAAGAATGACAGTCCCGACCGTATTATGGGTCCTCGGCTACAGGAATTTGCCCTAGGAGATTCAAAAAAAAGGTTCACTACTCATGTCAAGCTCTTCATTATTTGCAAACATCCTTTGAGGTCACACAATGAGTTGGAGAAGTCAGCTATGGGGTCAAACAAATGGAGAGATCAATGCACTTGAACTGTACCACCTCAGTCTCCTGAAACTATGGAGAGAGATGGTACCTTTGACTCTGACGACAGTGGTTCACAAGAGGGATGAGCTGGGACCAGATGTAAGTCTGTGGAGACCAGAGCTTACTGTCCCAGAGAGCCCAGCCTGCCTGGTTGCAATAGAAAGTTTCTGTATTTTTGCTTCTACCCAGTCATATGGACCTAACAGAGCATCATATTCACATTCCATCAGGTGTGCTTGTACATAGCTGATCACACAAGTTATCTGAACACAAAAAATGTGGTTGAGTCTGAACTCAAGACTGTGCTTAACATGTACATGGAAGTAATCAAGGAGTCCCACAGTGGTTAGAGCAGCCTGGTGGTCTTAGTGCCCAACACCGATGGGTTGGTCAATTTTTGCAAAGTCAATTTGGTGACTAAATTTGATGGCTACCTGATGTAATGATTGGCAGCAGCATTTACAACATCTGAGGGCTGTCCTGAGATTCTTTAGATGAGCAGAACTCACAGCAAACCCAAAGAAGTGTGCAACTGGATGGATGGAAGTATGGTATCTGAGCTTCCACTTGGGTCATGGGTAAGTATATGCCTAAATTGATAAGACAGCAGCAATTGGGCCTCATTAAAAAAGGAGTGCCAGATCGAGTCAAGTGGATAGAGTCATGCGAGTAAGCTTTCTGTCAGGTAAAAGTTTTATGTGGGGGCCCACTATTGCATTTTCCTGACCTTTCTCTCCCTTTTGTTCTGCAGACTAATACATCAGACAGAGGGCTTAGGGTCATTTTGTCTGATGTGGTGGAGGCAGAGGAGCACCCTGTGCTTCCTCAGCCAGAAGCACCTGTTAAGGGGATCAAGGTATAGCACAATTTAGAAAGAGTGTCTGATCAAGTGGGCGGTCCTCACCCTCCAATGGTTCCTACTGGGGTACCCTTTGTTCTGATCACACCCTGCTCTACTGCATGACTGCTGCCAATGCACAGATCACTCGTTAGTAACTGGAACTTCAGCCATTCAAATTTGTGGTGGTCTACAGATAAGGGTTGCAGAAGGTTGTGGCAGGTTACCCCTCCTGTTGGGGAATGGATGTCAGCTGCAGGCTGGAAGTCTTCCTGACCTGAGTGGGGGTATGTAGCAATGGAGACAAAATAGTGCAACACCTGTGAGCGGAGAGGAGGCAGGTCAAACCGGCAGGTAACATGTGATGATTATCACCTGTGTAATATTTTAGGGACTCACATAACCAGTAAGAGAGGGAGTGCAATACAGCAGACATAGCTTGGGAGACACATACACACCAATGCTGTGGTGCATAAACTTGACGGAGAGAAAGTAGCAAGTCTGGGATGAGCCCATTTCTGTGATTGACCGAGTCTTCCTCCACACCCTTTCACAATAGGTTCTACACAAGTACACAGCAGGTATTATCACACTTTGCTCATTCAGGTGTGAAAATGAGTGCTAGTACTTTAAAGTACACCATTATTAAAATTGGCAGAGCCATCACAACCGAGCACTCACAGAAAAAGGATTCAAACAAAGTTTAAATGTATTTGTCAGGAACCATGTTCAAAAGAAACAAAACAGTTTCAATTAAGAAACTCTTTCATCGATACACAGCACACACTGTAATAGTTTATTTATACAATATCATAGAATAAACAATAACATAGAACGTGATTGGTTAAAATAGACAACATATATTTTTAAAATAAGAAATGGTTTCCCAGTGGTTTCCCATTACAGCTATGGACAGAAACTATTTGTTACTGCCCTTTTAATAAGTCAGAGAGGGCATGGGAATAAATATTAAGGTCAGTGAAAGACAGAAACAGAAGGAAAGGGAGCTTAAATAAACCACAAGGGATAGAAACTGCAACTCTTCCCAGATGCCTTGAGTGTTACACATCTTAAGTCCATTGGTGTATAGCGATAATGACTTTTCTTTTAAGGAAAACCATAAAGGATGAATAGAATATGCAATAAATTATTTAGTGAATGCTGGGTGCTAGAAAAAAGAAACATAAATATATTCAACAGCTCTATATGCACTGTTATCTCCAGCCTAACAGAGCCAGAGGTTTTATCATGAGATGGGTTAGCATTAGCAACAGCCAAAACACTGATGGTAACTAAGGCCTACTTGTGTCACTGTGATTTGACACACTGTATCACTTTCAACCGCAAGCACACTTCAGTGAGATCACAAAAGAACATTTTTTTCTCTTCACACAGTTCTGGTAACTTACCTCACAGGTTAAAACTAGGTCACATGAATGGCTGTTTATGGAGGGTTTTAGGGCCATGTGGGAGGAGATGGGGAACATAGACATCTTTATTCATCTAACAAGTACCTGAGGCCAATGAGAGGTTATAAAAGTGACAGATGAATGAAAGAGTCCAATGTGAATTAACAAGTTCAATTTACATTCTTCTCAAAGAACCTGCTAGCTCTTCTCAGTTAATAAAATCCTCCCTGTAAAAAAGTATAAACAACCTCGTAATTCTCCCCGCAATATACACATACTTTTTCACATGATTTTCGGAAACAGAAAGAGTACTCATACCTTTCTCCAAAAGTCTTATTGATACTATGTGCAAATGATCTCAGACAGATATTCATAAAGTTAAAAACAAGTAAATAAAAAAATCTACAGTACACAGTAAAGACGAATAAGAAAAGAATAAAGCTCAGCCACTAAACCCAAATCTGTCCACACTGAAGCTCAATAAATATCAAGCTGCCTCACCGTACATTATGTGCTAGACAGATTTTGTCATGCCATACAAACAGCCATATAAAATCAGAAGGCACCAAATTAAAACTAGAATACCTCTGTTTAAAAGAGTGTGACAAAATATAAAACGTCTAAATCAAAGAAACCACATACTTAAAAGCTCCTCACAGTCTAATTTAGACTGTGATATACTGTATGTTCAGTAGAGATGCTCTGCAAAATAGACAAAAATGGTGGATCTAGAGCCATTTCCTGGAACACTGGCAGCAAAGCATTTATAAACCCATGATGGGATGAGAGTTAATCACAAGACACCCTTACACACATCTATCTAGAGAACCCAGAGTAACATGTACCTACATGTACCCAGGGAAGACAAGCAAAACATTTACCCTGAAGCTGTAAGATGATGAATGAATGAAAGTTAAACTTATATAGCACCTTTCTCAAAGCCAAGGACACTTTACAGTTAACATACAACTTTAACACCAATCACACTCTGATGAGAAATAGCAGCCACTTGCGCACCGTGTACTCTCAACCGGAGACCACGCCCCCTGGGGGACTGAATGGGGTGCAAGGAAGGTAGAGCGGACAACACCCAAGACAGAGCACCATCCACCACTGGATGACAGACACACAGCCATTCACACACTCACACCAGGATTATAGGGTAGTTTTGTGCAGCCAATTCACCTACCTTGCATGTCTTTGGACTATGGGAGGAAACCGGAGTACCCGGAGTAAACCCACATGGGTTTACAGACACGGGAAGGACATGCAAACCCAAACAGAAAGGACCCAGACCGCCCACCTGGGGAGAGAACCCAGGACTTTCTTGCTGTGAGGCAACAGTGCTACCCACTGAGCCACCATGCTGCCAGAAGATAGCAGAGACTTCTTTGCTGGGGTTCTTTGGTTGATAAAGGGAACACTTAATCATTCTAGGTAGAATTCTGGAACAGACGGTTTCAAGCCACTTTAGACAGCTCAAGCAATTATACACCCATAGAACACCCTGCTTTCTAATACTGGACATTATAAATAAACAGGCAGACAAGTAGTAGATATGCCTATATAGTATTAGGGTATCAAAGGAGATATATTATTTAAAAAAATCACTTTTTAAAGTATTGTGCACATGCATTTAGGTCTCTGGAGTGCCATGAAAAAAGCATGAAAACCCAGTAAGTTCATATGCTGAAACCATGGGATAAATCACTCAATTTCAGAATCTGTTTAGCATATAACATCATAAACAAAATCACTAGAATGATACCACCCCCCCACCCCCCAGTTGAATATCTCCACCTACTGCATGTATATCTCCACCCATGGCTTGAGAATCACATTTGTGAAGGGCCAACATATTTTCAGATTGTTTATATCTTGCTAGTTGTGGATGTTCCAGCAAGTGGAAATAGAAGTTCTTTAAGTGGAAATGAAGGACAATGCATGGTAAACACACGTTTTTACATCAGCTCCCAGCCTCAGAGGGCAGAGCCCCAAAAACCAGTCAGCAGAATCCTGGGAGCTAAAACTTTGTGCCAAACTGCTCTTACAACCTGGGTTAGTACAATGCGGGATGTTGTGGGAATAAAAAAAATGTGAGTTTTAGCAATTACTTACAACATTCATGTACTTTGAATGTAAGTATTTCAGTTCTTATAAGCCTAAACACCAAGGTTTTTTTTTTTGCGCACTAGAATATGGTCCTTTGATTGGTCATGAATTAGGTGTCACCACCCACTCCGTCCGTCCCTGAACCCTGACCCAACTTCCCCCAGCTCTGCTCTCTCACTGAAGCAGTTACAAATGCACAAATCAGTTTTGCAACAGGTATATTGGTATAAGTGTAGCAAAAGTATAATAATCCTTGAATATAAAAATGCCTCATTAAAATCGGTTGAGAAATGTAAATGTTATAGAAATTTTTGTCTAAAAAAAAATCTTTTTCCTCACACTTCACACCAGCATTTATGTAATATGCCTATAGGCATACCCTCAGCAGAGGGGGCGGTGTGAGCAATGGCTCATTATCATTTACAGCAACACACACTTATTTTATGGTACTCTGACCAAAGAATGTCACAGACATTTTATTACGACCCTAGGGAGCTGCAGGGAAATGAGTATAATAGGTCCACTTTAAGTCATTTGTCTTTTGGAAGGCTGATGTCTAATCAACCATTTTGGTTCCTCTGTTGCCAACAACCTAACCATCAACCTAACAGCCTAACCATCCCACCCAACACTACAAAAAAGACCTAAAATTAGGATCAAGTAAGAAGGAAGGTAAAAGTGAACCTCAGTGGGGATTTTTTTCACAAGAGACCCGAGATCTTCAACCTACCTTTTGATCCAAACAAGTTGGATCAAACCAAATGTATCCAAACCCTGCACCAAAGCAGACTCTGGATCAAGATGTTACATAATGATACCCCTGCATTGCTCATATAAATATATTTTTTGGGATTCTCTGGTAAATAAATCTGGTTGATGTTAGAAAGTTATTAAGACCATCTTTTTTGTAATCCAATTATGTCTCCTTCCAGATGGGTTTGCAAGTAAACCAAGGTGCCACACAAGATGAAGCCTTGACACTTTCATGCAACATGACCTTGTCTACCAGGGTGCAGTGTCAGATGACCCAAACCAGAAATTACAGAAAATATAGACAAAGAATAACAAGTAGAAGAAAGAATCAGTGTAAATGTTTTGAAAAGTGCTGGGGAAAAAAGAAACCTTGCTTGAATCAACAATAAACCAAGTCAATCAGCATTGGAGGCAATTCTGCACCTTATTCACTATTCCAAGTTTTAGCAACATCAAGTAGCTCTGTTTCCCTGATGTTGAAACCTATATCCTTTCTACATTTCTAAAGTGTGAGTTCAAATCCCAGTATTGCCTCTATCCTTGATAAGGGTTCATAATCTGCTTTGTTTCTGCCAAATGGTTTTAATCCCTTCTTCTACATCACCTGTCCCTTGTCTTCCACCAGCATCAACCTGGGCCTTAAATAGAAAGCTGGACTGTTCCCAAAGAAGTTTCTATCCAATCTGATTGTAAACAATAAACTACATTCATTTAGATTCCTCTAGTTTCCGTTGCCCCAATTCCCTCTTACAGTGCACAGAGTTTGGTAGTGAGAGTTTATTTGTATCAGCCACATACAAATACATATCTACTGTATACTGGGGAAAAAAAACATGCTATAATGTTTGAGCAAACCCATTCAACACAGTTGAAAATGACGATGATGTATTTTTCTTCTAAATTGAACATATTCTTATGATTTGGTATAGTTACATGTCTGCTCTGCATTGCCAGTTTGTCTAAATTAGCCCACTGCATGGTCTTTAGCAGGAGGTATAATCACAACCAGCTCTAGAATCTGCAGCCTTACTTAACCAGTGGATGTAATTGTACATGGCATGGCATGGCATGGCCAGATGAATCTGGGCTATAGCATAAAAAATAAAATACCTGCTTCACTTACCCTAAGGAAGAGCTTAGTAATAAAGCCCCAGTGGCTTTATAAAATATAGCAGAGGAAGGTTCAAAATCATTTACATGACTGGCCTTATTTGGCTGACAACATCAATTCCTGGATGCTGAGTTTATTAGCCAGTAAAACACACATGTGCAAGGGAATCTGCATGTGTGTGAGGATAAACTTCAAGCAGTTCATGATTTCAAAAAATGTGGCTTAGGTATTGTCTTTCTTTTAATCTCTTTGATCATATTCTCTTAATGTCAGCAAGATCATGGCTGGCAGTCCTGTCACAAATGTTCTCTTACATCAGTTTTCAGTCTTGGGAGCTGATCCAGAATCAGCTGTAAAGACAAAGTCTCTAGTGACCTTTGATGTTTTCAGTCATGCAGCAAGTGCCAAAATACAATCAGAGAAGTACTACTAATTTTGTTTTGGAGACAGTGTTTGAGAGCCAGTTAATCTCATGCCATTTCAACCAAATGTGTTTTGTTTTTTCACCCAAAACTATAAAAGATTGGTATGGCAAGCCCTTCCATTGCATTTCTCCCACAAACTAACTCTGTTTGGTCTATAAATCCCTATTCCTCATCAGAGACCACACAACTCAAGCTCAGCAGGGGTTCTGTCATATACCTCATGACATATCTCGAAGTGAGAGTCGCAAACCAGGCAGTTCGTCTTACTCTATACAGAACTACACACTTTGTCATTGCCTCACTTTCTGTTTAGAACCCAGTAAATAGAACAGCCCTTGCTTTTGTGCTTTTTCAACTCCACACAATGACACCATTAAGTTTATAAATGTGTGTGCCATTCAAGACTTGAAGACATTTTTACTGCCCCCCAGAAAATGAAGAGAAATTTCAGAAAAGACATGTTGGTGTGACCTTAAGCCATCAACATGACCTATTTTAAAGTTATATTTGTTCATGTATTTCTTCAAAAACTATAGTAATATGATTAGAAATCTTAGAGAGAGACATAAAGGAGATGATTTGTGTTTCCTGGCTTACCCTTGTGATGCCACTTAGTGGCACTTAAAGCCAAATTCTATCAATTTAAAGGTAAGGAGCAAGCTTAGTATTTTTTTAATAAGCTGAGGTTGAGGAAGGGAAAGAAACCTTTTATTAAAATCACAAGATATTTAAGGCCAAGTAAAGGTTTAATGAAATTCTCTTCATCCCAAACACCCCCCCAAATCCTAAACCGACGAAAGTTTTATGAGTGAAAGATCGCCGTCAAAGTTTCACCAAACACCTGGACAATAAATCAAGAGGAATCAGGGCTTTTACGTAAGTTGGAGTCTATGAGCAGGGGGAGGGAGATTATATGAAAACAGAAAGGAAGGGAGATGAAAGGTTGAAGGGGGATGTAGGTGAGGCTGATTAGTATCAGAAAATGTGTCCTCGACAGGCAAATACAAGAAAGGCAGAGCGGAACATACTAACAGAGGTGAAAAAATATAGTGGAACGAAGAATGGAAAGTGACTGAAAGTGCCACAGTTTTATGTGAAGAAATCTCTGAACACTTTATGATTACAAAATGTTATGCATTTTGGCAAAGAAGTAAGTTCAGATACATTATATGCTGTATGTGGACATGTGACCCGACACATCAGACCTAGATGTACTTGCTGAACATCTCATTCTATGGGCTTTAATATGGTGTTAGACCCCCTTTACTGCTATAACAGTCTCTACTCTTCTGGGAAGTCATTCCATTAGATTTTGGAGCTGTGGGGATTTGTCTATTCAGCCTCAGGTCAGGTATTGTTATTGAACAAGGAGGCCTGGGGTGCAGTCAGCTCCTATATATCCCAAAGATGTTGTGTGGGGTTTAGGTCAGGGCTCTTGAGTTCCTCAACCCTGACCTTGGAAAAGTATGTCTTTATGGACCTTGCTTTGTGCACAAGGACATTCCATTGAAGGGATATATTAATGCTACAGTAATCAAAGATGTTTTAGACAATTTTATGATCCAACATTGTGGCAACCATTTGGGGAAGAAGCATGCATGAGAGTGATGGTCAGGAATTCACATACTTTTGGCCATATAGTGTGGTTATGAATAAATTGAGAAATGAATAAAAGTCTTTGAGCTACCCAGGATTTCAGAAATCCCCTGGGACCAGACTAGTGTGCATGCATGTCAAAAATGTGTTTGAAACTCTTCCAGAGACTTCTGGAACAAAGCTGCTTGGGTTGATGAACTCAATATAATAATACAATATATTTTTAAATCCAAATAATCCTAATAAATAATGTAAGGGATTCCAAATGAAAGACACACCCATAAAAGCAGCACAACAACTTACTGTCTACAGAATGATGATCATCAGCATTTATCCTCTCTGTCCTCCTAGCATTCACAGTTATGGCAAACATTTTATACTCCCTAAGACCCCAGGGGATAAAAGAACTGGCTGAATGTCGGTCCAAGCTTTTGTTATTGGATCTGTATGGCAAGGCAGATGTATATAACCCACTTAAAGCATTAGGGGAAGGGAACAGAGAGACAGAGAGAGAGAGAGAGAGAGAGAGAGAGAGAGAAAGAAAGAAAGAAAGAAAGAAAGAAAGAAAGAATGCAAGCAAGCTCCAGGGTCCTGGGGTAGGGTTATGGTCTGTGTGGACATTTTGCATTTCCTTCACCCTGACAGAGATAAAGTTACTAAAGCTGAATAAATGAAAAAATAAATGAATAGATAAACTTTTCCTTCACATAATTCCCTCTCCCTCTGTCATCCACTATGCTTCCTGCTGTTGTCAGTGTCTGCCAAGTAACCATTGAGCTGATCACAGCTAATATGAATGAAGCCAAAACAACACACTGCAAGTTATCCACCTGATATAAATAAATTTCACACTGGGAAGATGATAGAGGATATAAACTCAAATAAAAGCACCCCGAAGCACCCCTTCCCCTTTCAATAACCCCAGATGAGGTGACTGTAAGGCCTTCATGCAGAGAGAGAATTTTAAGGGTTCTTAACAGAGACTGTCCAAAACACAGCTGTTTTATTCTGCTGTGGTGACCAAAGATAGCTCTTAAAGTTCTGCCAGTGTCAAAGATTTATGATTAAACTCTCAGTGTAAGTGATGCTATGATGCTCAACTAAAAGCCATAAAAACAAGGATGGCATAATGATCATGAGAAATCATGGCATGGCAATAAATGGTGCAGCAGCAATGGCAAAACATGAACAAAACAAGAGATGTTAGTAGTTTAATTGCCTTTCTCAGTAGCGTGTTTTCTGAATCAAGTATCTTTTCAGTAATTAAGCTCTTTTTTTGATCAAGTAGTGTAATAGGGTATCAAGTAGTGTAGCTTTCCTAAGCATTTCCGACACTCAAACATAGCAGATCTTTCTGCTATGATATGAAATAATACTAAGGATCAGTACATGATGCCACTAACATACAGAAGCACTTTCATATTCTGTAAACACTACCGTCATGAAGGCAACATCACCTACTAAAGCTTGAGCTGATGCCTACAACAGGGTAGGGGCTGTGGAAGAATTGTTTTGCCATGAAAAAAACCTGTTTTGGGGGATACATTTGATGGCTTCCCCCTCCCTGACTGCCGGCTCATTGTGTGACATGGGAGAGATACTGGTGGGTGGGTATTGGAAACGACTAAATTAGGGAGAAAATCAGGGGGGGAAAAAGAAAAAACTATATGACTGATTTGGTTATATTGATGCCTGAGATAGCATTGACTTGGCATGAAGCTGGTTCTTTGGGGTTTTTTTAAATTGGAAAGTACACTTAAAAATTTGAGTCAACTCCTTTTGCCATGTTTGGCCATGTTTATGCTACATTTGTCTCATGGTAGTGAAACTTTATTTAATCCAGAGTAACTCATAGCTTAGCTCACTACACACTCCAAGCAGCTTCCCCAACACTCAACACAACATGCTTCTCAAAGTCACAGAACGTTTCTGTTTATCCAAGCCCATTAAACAAAAAGTACTGATTTTCTGTCATCAGGTCTATCTTCAGAGGATCTTAATAATATAATCAGACATTTGGAACATTCATTCATTCATTCATTTTCTTAACCGCTTATTCCTGTTCAGGGTCATGGGAGAGCTGGTGCCTAGCCGGCAGCATAGGGTGCAAGGCAGGAACAACCCTAGACAGGGCGCCAATCCATCGTATGGTACACACACTCACGCACACACTCGGGCCATTTTAGAGATACCAATCAACCTAACGTGCTTTCTTTCTTTGGACTGTGGGAGTAAACCCACGCCGACACGGGGAGGACATGACACTCCACACAGAAAGGACCCAGACCGCCCCACCCGGGGATCAAACCCTGGACCTTCTTGCTGTGAGGCGACAGTGCTACCCACCGAGCCACCTTGTCGCCACATTTGGAACGTGTTATATGTTATTGGGGTCATTGTGCACATTGTGAACCGTAATAAGTGCTCAGTGTAAAACTAATTCAAGTAAAAACAAGCAATAAATAAACATTTCTTGGCTACTTAGCCTTCTGTTTATTTTTATATTAAATCATTAAAGACTGCAAAAATAGTTGTAAAAAAATAGCAAATTTACCCACTGCATGCAATGTTTGCGTATAAACTATATTATGAGCACATGTGTTTTCTATGCCCTAGTCAACAAAATCAGTGTTATTATCCATACAATAAAACTCCACCCAGCACCACCTAACACATACCCCTTAGTGTGTTTTTTTTTTCTTTCTTTTTTTAATGGATATTAACAGTCAGGAGGAGATTATTACATTACACTGATTGCTTTTTGAAAAAAGAAAAAATAGACCTTCAATTCTAGTGCTTAAGTTGAGTATACTATATAATGCCTTGTACACCTTATATAGTTATGTCAAAACTGATACTATATTTAAAGTGTGATTAAATATAAAGAAATAAATATTTCATTGAATATGCCTTACAAGTCCAATTAACAAAAACACCACTGCATGATATAATTTACACTATACTAAGGACTGAAATGAACAATTTGTGTAACAATGAAGTGGTGATACAGATGTGCTTCTTAACAAATTCTACATAATTCTAAAGTAGAAGGAAAAGGTGTTGGAGTGTGGGTTGCCAAAAGAGAAAGCATAGATCCAGTCCATGTACTGCCACGTGATGATACAAAAACTACAGAATGAGTAGAAAATGGCTTAGCATTTAAACTTGAGTGAGAAATAATGGGGTTCCTGCTCTGAAAAACTGTTAAAAAGGTCTAATGTGAACACTCAAGTACCAGAAAAGCTGGTACTGGAGCCCATGCAATATACATAGCAATGCCACCTATGCATGTCATTGGTTGCATCCACCAGTGCGTATATAAAGTGATAGACCGTAGATCTATGGAAGCTTCTAGAGTTGCTTCTGCCATGACAATGTCAAGTTATCAAGATTTTGCGATTTTCAACATGGTTTAACAGTTAGAGCTTGTGATCTGGGTCATAGCATTTCAGAGGTAGAAGCAAAGTTTGAATTTTCACATGTGAGCATTTCAAGGGTGTACTGTGACTACAAGAATTCAGCAAAACTTCAAACTTACGACAACAGCGTGGCCGTAAAAAGATTCTGGGTGAATGTGAGCAGCGTCAGCTGGCAAGAATCGTTTCATGTGATAGGTGTGCAACACTGCCTCAAGTAACATCGGAATTCAACAAAACATCAGCATGAGGACTGTGCAATGTTCCCTCCAAGATCCTGTGGGGGACCTACCAAGTATTAACTGCTATACCAGTTTTTCTAGTACTTCAGTGTACAGCATTAATGGACTGGAATTGTAATGAACAAAATAAATAATGAGAACATGCACTGGCATTCATTTTATTAGGGTGTGGAGTCCAGGCTCCCATCTAATTTAGCTGTAGAGTAGTTATTCTAAATACTACATTCTATCAAGATATACAAGTTCCCAGTGAGCTCATACGCCCTTGAGACACCAGCCTGATATTTACATGACGGATCTGTTAGGACCCGAGATTATATGCTGAAACTATCCAAAAGTGTTACCAACTAAACTGTCTCTGGTGGATACTTAATGTTTGTGGGTGTAAAAATGGGCTCAAGCTTCAAAGAGTACTGATGGCATGAGAACATAAACACCTGTCTTTTTCCGAAATGTTAAGAATGTGTGCAGAGTTTACACACTTTGCACATGCTGGTAATCCCACATCCCCCTATAACATCACTGCCATGTGGGATAAAGGTATGACTTCATGGAAATCTCTGTTACATACTGAAGCTTGTAAGCTGCACTGTTAGCTGCTACAGTGCTCTCGCACAGGGTGATTATTGTGAGAGTCTCTGTCACGGAGACACCCTTAAATCAGCTGGAAACACTCAACCTTTAATGAACTAACAGTCTTAAAGCTTAGCCACAACCATAATGTCGTTTCACCATGTACCGTATCCATTGCTTCATCTTCTTAAACAATAATCAAATGCCCAAAGCTTTTTTTTTTTTTTGCTACAATAGCATGCTCAATTTCCTGTATGGAAAAACATCATCACTCAATTGGCCCACAAAAACAGGACCAGGAATTTGCAGTGTTTAACTGAGCGATCCATCAGCAAACCTCTGCCAAAAGGAAACATTTTGTTTTGTCATTTTCACAAGTGCACTTGTAAAGCCTCAAAAACAGTGTTTTCAAAACCCCAAAACACTACATTTGCGTAAACCAACAGTCTGCACAAATGTGGCTAATCCTCAGGCCTCAGACTTAGTATTACTGAAAAGTTATATACTTGCTAGAATGGGTTGAATCCACATGAATCAGTGTGAATTTTTGCAACTGACTGTGTCACTTTTTGCTCTGATTTGCAGCCAGGCTTGCCAATTGGCTTTTTATCTTTAGTAGGTATGAAACCGATCGAATATCGACACATTATTCAGAATGAACAGATAATATTGTGGCTTCTACCACCGGATATAGGTGGGCAGGGCACTTGGGAAAAGCATGTCTTTGATTTTTCCTTGTTCTTGAGTTCTCTCCGCTCTATCTGATTGTTACGCATGTTTTTAAAGACACTGCCATTTCAAATAAAACAAGCTTCCTTTTTTTTCCAAAGAAAAAGGCTTGTTTTGGCTCTTCTTCTATGCTGACACCACAGCAGTGTCACAAGTGGGATGTCAAATAACACATGTGATGTGTGTTACACGTGATGTGTTGAAAATAAAATGTGCTTGCTATTTTCTGAAGACAACGGCTTGTTCTTGTAGGCCGACACGTATGAATAGGAAGCATACTAGGACTGGTCTGCTCCTGTGTGTATGGGTGGATGTTATAACAGTTTCATAAAAGTTTCTCTCAAGCCCTCCAATGGCTGGCTGTAGTACAAATTTTACCCTTGCCCATTATTATGTAAGTGAATCGAAAACAAGCCAGACTTACAAGTAACAGCTCCACAGTTTTCAAAATTGAGTATTAGCAACTTCAACTTATCTGGATAGTTGTTACTTGATACTTGCTACGTATATCTAATATCATTAAAAGGCTGTGGTTGATGGGGTGATGGGGTGACAGTTTTGGGGTGGACTGATGATCAGCTAGTAATAACTGACAGACATGTCTCATTACACACACTTTCCATCATATTTGTACCAAACTTTGTACCAAAGATTTACATTGTTGACTTCTTTTACAGTTCCTTAGCAAAGCCATGTGTTGCTCTGCTGTACACTGGTCTAACAGACAGTCAGCTGAGTATCCTTTGCAGTTTTTCTGGTATGCTCATTTTGACGCCTAAGCTGGCTCGTTACCTAGCTAGCTAGCTGCTAGATAACATACTGTAACACCTTGAAGGTAAAATGAAATATTAGCTCACTATTTTCAATTTGGATATTAAAATCGCAACATACTGAACTAAATTATGTAAAAGATCCTGGTCATTTAGGTAGCTAGATTACTTTTTAAATATACTCCACCAGCGGAACAAGCAGAGTATAAAAGTAAATGTACATAACAATCAATTAGTTAACATCAGCTAGCTAACAAATGGTTCTTTCAATTATGGCTCAAACATAGACCTCAATTAAGGTCTAAAATCATTTCCTGTCACTGACAAAATCAATATACTTTTATAATATACTATACTATAATATACTATAATATACTATTACAGAACCATGATTGTTATCCGATTAAAAAGAAGAATCTTACTCTACATGATCTTACATGATCTTAACATGTGTTTCATCTATGATTAAGATAATAGGACATGGCTTCATTATTATTATTATTATTATTATTATTATTATTATTATTATTATATCCACAAGTAGCAATCTGTGGAATCCCAGTGCCCTGAGTAGCCAGTTTTTGCATAAAAAATACATAAAACACTAAAGATGAACATACATATCAGTTTTTGTGATTATAGATCAATGCTAGTTTGAAATGCCTGCTGAAATCTGTCATGAGAAAGCATGACATTTACAATTGATATTCTTTAGGCCCAAAACCACACCACATTTAACTGCAGCAAGTTCCTAGTTTAATACCCTCAACAGGTTTCAGAAAAATCAGCCCAGTGAGACTCACAAGCATGCAGGACAGAGTTATGCTAACATAGGTACAATCTGGTGCGCATGTTCACATTCCAACACTGAATCCCACTGGTCCTGTTTCCACCCAACACATGGCCGTGTTGCCCACCTGCCCCACCTTCATGTTACTGACATTAGAGTAATCGGTGTCCTCTGTGGTCAGTGAAAAAAGAATATTCACCACAATCATGCAAATCAGGCCTTGCGCTTTACACTTAATTGCAGCCCAAACACATGTTAAGATCAGGCAAGATCATGTAGAGGAAAAGACTTCTTTTGTGTCACACAAGCTCACAAGAAATGTCTTACTATGTGGGAAATAATATATCATGGTTGCATAGCAATTAAACAACAAACCTTTTGTGAAATATTGACCTCAACACTTCAGGTTCCCACTCTAACATGTCACAGACAAAACAAATGAATCACAACTTAATGGAAACCTGGACATCAGAAAGATTTAGCTGAAAATCCCCTCAAGATCATCCCAGGACTTCCTGCTCATGCGGAACTGCTTATTTCATGATGATGAATTCTTTGTAATATGAATGAACTTTAAAATGTGTTTCTAAAGTTTTTATGTTTAATAATAAAAACAAATCAGGACCATGAACATGAAATGTCTATGAAACACATTGTTATGTAGCCATAACATAGCTATGTAATGAGAATCTGGGGTTTTTTTTGTTGTAGGGTTTTTTTTGCAATCTATGTCCATTTGTCAGTCTGGATTTCATAAAATCACTGGTGACAGTTGATTCAATCTTAAAAC
>JAOVYV010000029.1:7952958-7964370 GCA_025674545.1 Hassar affinis
TTGTTCCTGCCTTGCGCCCTAGGCTAGGCACCGGCTTTCCCGTGACCCTGAAAAGGAATAAGTGGTCAAGAAAATGAATGAATGAATGAATAATCAATAACAGAATACTGTACTATAATGCAAATTTTGCCTTTTTTTCTATACCACTATATCACAAATTGTTTTATTGTTCTCATACAACAGCATTCTGCCAACAAATACTACTTTTCTATTTCTATTACATTTTATATATTTTGAAGACTTTCCAGTTGGTGGAAAGCCCATGGGAGCAGCTTTACCTTATAGATCTGGTACAGACTAACGGCTTCTTTTAGAAGTGTTAATCATCTCCTAGCAGAAAGCCTCGCCAGTGCAACATCTATATACTTTTCATTGCTAAATAACACTGGTTGCTTTTAATATACTATAGATGCTTATTGTTCGGCTTAAATTATGGGAGAATCTTCCATCATTAAAATCATGGTCAAACACCACATGCTACCGTGAACGTTTGTGAGATATCCTTTTTTTAAAAGCTGTACAGACATAATGGAACATATGGAATGTTTTATCACGTAGAGCGGTAATTGCAACCGTATAAAAACTGCATTCTGGGTGGCAAATTTTTTTACAAATCTAAAACAGCAGTGCTGGAGAACGGTAATTCTTACTCAAACAGGCTTGGTCATCACTTCACACCCTAATGAAATCTCACCTCTAGCCTTTTTTCTGTAGTTCACATCTTGAGAGACTTCACTTACATGGTCATAATCCTTGTTCTGGATCTGCTCAACCATCTCCCAGTGCTTTTCTGCTCTCAGAAACCAGGCCAATGTAGTTCTGAATTCTGCAACATGTAATAGCATTGTTTACAATTCCAAATGATAAAATGAGTACATGTAAGGTGAAAAGTTCATGTTTCAGGACTGAAAGAAACGGAACTTTGGCCCCTGGGTCACTATCTGAAATGCTCGAGTTCATCCCTCTAACAGAATCTTGGCATGAGATGGAAATGAAACATTACATTTTGATTAAAGATAAGAAGGGAGTGAATAACAGCAAACATATGTGTTCTTTGAAAAGTGACCATGTTATAGAGAGATGTAGTTTAAATCTTATTTATATGTTTATATTGTTTATATAAAGGCAACACCAACTCTAAGAGTTCCCTTCTCTATTCTATTGTCATTGTAATCACAATCAGTCTTAGAAGAGATAAAAAGAAGATTTTGGTAACTTAAATCCTTTCTAATAGTGACTCATGGCACATTAGACATGCCAAATTGTCTGGTGTTTACAGTAAAAGCTGTTTTTTTATATGGCATCCAGAGGGTATAAGGAGTAATGAAACACTTCTGTAGTACAGCAATGTTTCCGGTTACACCACTGCCCAATGTCTGAGAACAAAGACAAAGGCTTTTGGTGAGGTCAGGAAGCTGATAGGTTAGGATTTCCAGTTCCAAGAGCAATGAAACTCCCAAGGAAATGGGAGATTTCCTGTCAGACGACTGACGTCTTTCACTGAGGCATCAATCATCATATTATAGGTATAAATAAAGTTAATAGCCTGTAGACAGTGGGAATTTAATGTCAGTTTTCCCACTGTTTAATCACAATGTCGAACAGCATTTAGGATTGTTTCATTAATAATTTTTTTTTTCAAAAGATGATTAGACTTGCAAGTGGGCTGCACAGGTGCCAATTCTATGCTTCTAACAAACAAGTTATCATCATTCATGAGTAACCTCTGTTGTTGTAGATCCGGAGCCTATGCCAGGAACACTGGGATTGAGCCAGGAATACACCCTGGAGGGGATGTATATTCACACACATATTCGCACACTCACCTAGGGGCAATTCAGTACACCAGCATGATTTTGGGAGGTAGGAGGAAACCGGAAAACCCAGAGGAAACCCATGTGAATAAAAGGCTCAGGACTAACCTGAGGACAATGTGCTACCCACAATGTGCATTATGATGCCATCCAGGGGAAGGGGTGGCTCAATGGTTAAAGTGTCGGGTCACTGAATAGAAGGTTGGGGGTTCAAGCTGCCACTGTTGGGCCCTTGAGCAAGGCCCTTAACCCTCAACTACTCAGTTGTATAAAATAAAGTAAATGTAAGTCACTCTGGATAAGGGTGTCTGCCAAATGCCAGAAACGTAAATGTAAATCCAACAAGCTATCCTGCAGGCTTATTATCCTTAACAACAGGGTGGTTACATTACTTTCTTTGCAGACATGCAGAAAGCAGTGAATGTCTAGTCTCCAACACTATTTAACACGTTTCCTACAAAAGCTGATTCAGCTGGTTTTATTAAAAAAGCAGCAGGACATCTTGAAGACACCACGATGACTACTGACAGCACACCACTCAGCCGTACACCTCCACATATGACTCATATTAAACACAGAAACATACAGCCCTAACTACAATTTCCAAGAAAGTGTTTAAGTCTCACAAATCCCTGACCCCTGACCTTTATTTGTAAAGGTCCAGGCTTATCTTGTGTCCAATCATGTGTCCAAATACAAAAAGCTGAGAGTATATGACCACCAGCTGAGGCTGAAACCATTAGAGACCAAACAGCTTTGGCCACAGACCTTACATGAAAAACAAAAGCAGACTTGCACATGTAGCACTGGGTGTTGTCAAATGACATGCAGCCTACACAACAGAGAGAACATACTGAACAGCGCATCTGTTTCTTCATCCTTTTATCATACAGAACCAGTGACTGTGTGTACAGGATTTGGGAAATCAATCAACACGGCCTTGATTTTCATGAGCTGAACACGTCATAAATAGAGAATTGCCCAGTAAATGATGTCAGGGTAGTAGCAGACAAACCTTTTTCTAATTTCCTGTATTTTTTGCAGAAAACCCTGTGTGCTTTAGGCTCAAAGCCATAGGGAAAAACAGTATTAGTTATGATACTAGAAAAAAAAAGCTGGGTGAATAAGCATGACATGGGAATATGTATCTTATCAAATCTGTTCTATAATATATTTTCAATCCTTGCCATACAATCCATTATCATGTTTTTGTGGGAACCCAAATTTCTGTAGCTACATAATACACGTGGAGAAGGGGAGAGAGAGAGAGAGAGAGAGAGAGAGAGAGAGAGAGAGAGTGGCTCCAATGAGCCATTTAAACCCTCAACTGCTTTTTGGTGTCAGCCAAATGGGCAGATGGTGATGATGGTGAGAAACAAGTGATATGTCATAAACTAAGAATTAGTGTGTGATGAGAAAATAAAAGTGTTTGCGTTTCACAGTACACTTGCCATTTTTCTTCAACGGTATCATTCCCTGTGAATGTTAGCATGTAAACGATATCACCCTGACTACAAAGTCCCATGACTGTATCTAGCCAACATTCCACTAACTACAGAAATAGCTAACTCCCACTTGTTAATTTGGGGAGCCTAAAATCAAGGCAATAGTGCATTGCTCATTTTGATAGTTACACAATTCTGCTTTGTGGTTCTTCTTATCTTTATAAAACATCCAACATGGCAAGCAAAATTCTACTGGCAGGAGTTTTTTCTTGGGTCAGGCTGATCTGAATCAGGAAAATCAGAGGAAAAAAAACATTTTGTTGTTTTTATCAGGGTAGAGAATGAATGAATGAGTCACATCTCTTAACATTCTCAGGTAGGTCTGAATCTAAAGGTCTAAATCTAACCACGAAAACAAGGTGAGGAAGAGTACCGTTTGTCCCCATCCCATTTCTGTTTACATAGTTCTGTATGCTATGTAATATCATGTTTCGGGTCATTTTAACACGTTATATTCAGGTCTGTATTACCTGTAATTAGTAACACATAGCAAGGAAAGCATTATGCTGTATTGAAGATTAAGCAATTAATAAAATTTTAATCAATTGTATTAATTCAGTTTAACTTTTATTGTGACAAACCAGCTTCACAGAAATCCAGATGCAGATTTAGATATGTGTTATCATTCTTATATATCATTCTCACTTTGAAGATTGAGGTCAAACATCAATGTATTGAGACCAGATATCTTCAACCCTTTGAGTTTTCACTCATGTTTAACTGTTTTGAGGACATCAGTCAGTCATCCTTTAAGCTCAAGAAGAGGTCTACAATGTCTTCCTAATCTCACAGCGCCATCTTAAGGCCATCATCTAGTACTATCAAGATCAGAAATGGCAGACATTGGATAAGAAAATAACCTTATATTGCCCTCTGTAGGCCAGACAGCAGTATGATTATTTACTAGAGTTCAGTGAATAATATCGTTGCGTTCAGTCATTCATTCATCTTGAGGCACCGTTTTGTACTGGTCA
Source organism: Hassar affinis (assembly GCA_025674545.1). Classification (NCBI taxonomy): domain Eukaryota; kingdom Metazoa; phylum Chordata; class Actinopteri; order Siluriformes; family Doradidae; genus Hassar; species Hassar affinis. The sequence continues at coordinate 7,957,252 of JAOVYV010000029.1, forward strand.
GGGTTTCAGTGGCTCAGGAGCCTATCCATGGAGCGCTGAGCATTCGCAGGTAGCCCTGCGATCACTGGGTGTGTGTGTGTAGAATACAATGGTCTGAAATTAGTATATTTTTAAAAAATGTCTGCTTTTCAGAAGTTAAATGCTCCACATATTTCCCATACTTTGTAAAATAGTTATTGGTAATAAGGTGTTTCATACCTTTCTGGCTAAATGCAGACATGTCATATGCAGTGGGTCTGTGGCTAGTTGTCAAGTTCATTCACACACATGCTTGCTTGGATGTTGCATAAGTCAGGAAAGGAAAAGAACAAAGAAAAACAGAAAGTTGTTAATGTCAGAAAGCATGGAAATCTCATATGAGTATGCGTTTTAATTCAATTATTCTTTACAGCCATTTACAGTTTTTGCAAATCGTATGAGTATGTGCATGTGTTTGGACCCCTTGTGGGTCCTTTGCAATGTTTTGTCCCAGGTTTGGACAATATGCATGATAGGTCTGATCGCAGGGCACCATGCACACACATAGTCACACCTAGGGGTAAATAATTCAGCCTGTTACTGAAACTAGCATGTTTTTGAGAGACAGAGGAAACCCACACAGAAAAGATGCATAACACCACAAAGATAGCACAGGATCATACCGGAAATCTGGGAGCTTTGGGGTAGCAATGCTCTGGTTAAAACCGTTTAGATAGTTATTCAACATATGTGAATTTTGAGTTTGAATGCATTATTAGGGAAAATACATTATATAGTATAATAAGCTATAAATCCACCATTAAATCGGTTTTCTCCCTGTAACTCCCTAAAACTGCATTTTTGTAGCATCAATATTCTACGATATGATAGGATTTTTAGAATGGAATAATGTATCTGTGCCAACAGTGCATGTAATAGGCCAGTGGTTTCCAGGCGTATAAGAAAAAGACTGGAACACTACTGAAAGTCACGATCCATTGATTAGAACCATTGATTACAAAAACAGTTGGAATGAGGAGTGGCTTCTGCTTATCTGGAAGGAAAACCTGCACCCCCACTGGCCCTTCTCGGATAAGACTGGACACCACTGGAATAAGAAATAACAGTGACTTGTCCCTACTTTAAACTTTCAGACAATACAGGATCATAACAGAAAATAAATAACAGAAAATATTCTCAAACCCTTAATCTATGTCATTACACTCGAAACATAAGTGACTGGACTCGGGCAAGGACCTTAAAGCTCAGCTGCTTTGTATGATTGGATTGGATTCTGTGTCACTTGAGGAGAAATGAGGAGAAAAATAAATATTAGGAATTAGTCTGATACGTATAGTAATCCTAGTACTAGGCTATTTTCTTACCAGTTTTATTATGATTAATAATCAGTAATGAGACTTTCCCCCAATAAAATAAAATGAGAATGTTAATAAAAATGAACAGTCAGCTATTTCCATTAGAAGTCAGCAGGATATCTTTAGGACATCCTGCTGGAATTAGACAGCAAGCCACCCTGACACCCCCACATATGACTCAGCGTGAAAACCTTTTGGCCATTACGCAAGACACTTAACTATTAACTGCTCGGCTATTACGTTTGGGTTAAATAATATGTTTTTTTTCTAATGAAAGCCTATGATGCTACTCAAATCGTTTGTAGGAAGACCTAAATGATAAAAGATAAAATAATATTTTAGTTTCCTCATTTCTGCTGAACTGTGAACTGTTGCTGTACACCCTTACCAATGCCAAAATAACTCCTACAGCTTAGTTTCTCATTTTAAATCTGTTTCATTTGGATGTTTATTACACAATCTCAAATATCTTCACACTAATGTCCAATTCAAAGGAACATCCAGCAAGCAGTTTGAGCATGCCAAGAAGACTGGTGCAGCATTCAGACCAAATTAGGGCATCAATATGAGAGGAGTTCCTTGAGTACACTGTAGTGTAGTGTAGTAAGAGGTCAAAGAGAAGGTATCAGCCTAAACTCATAAATCTAGGCTGAATATACACTGACCCAGCTTCTCTTAAAGCTTTCTTCACGATTAGACCTTAGTCATGTGGTTCTGAGTATCCAAGCAAACATCAACGTTTTATGAATCCTCCTTATTTATAGAGTGAGTGGCAAATGATGCAGAAACCTTTGACGCAAAAACAGGAGGATGAGGATCAAAATGCTGGGTTAAAATGCTTTCTCTCTGTCACTGGCTTTCCAACTTTATCAGTTAAAAATCTCAGAAAACACATGGAATTCAGAAGGCAATATTATACAGCATATTATTCATGTCTTGGCAAGCTCAGAGAAAAGGAAACACTTACTGTCAGAAAGATGTTAACAGGTAGTCTATGTAATGAATAAAACAAGGCGGGGCATGTTATAAGAAATTAATACAATTCTTTTCTAAAGGACATCCTGAAGTGTTTTATTGCTCTTACACCACAGCATTTTGCCAGTGATTATACTCTATGCTTTACTTTTATCCATTAATAGTTACATTAACTTCCACAAGACATGTTAGTTCCTATTATCACATAGCTCACAATCCACAATCAAACCTTTCACTTAAGAGCCTCTTTTTCAGCTTGTCATATTACTGAGGAACCAGACGTCCTCTGTCCTAAAGACAGGCAGAATATTTAATGACCATTACAAAGAACTGGCACTGGAGACTCCTTCCATAAATGTGAAATAAATGTTTCCTTACAGAAAGCTTAACCATACCAACAATTGATGTTTTTTTATTTGCGCTCCATATTCCCTATGGATGCTTTTATCATACAAATGATAAGATACTAACATGACTGCATTAATACAGTATAACCATGTAGTCTGAATTACAGCTGTCATTATTGTTGAGGTTTGTTCATGCTGCTTTTGTGTATAAATTGTAGAAATAGTTTTGTAGTTGTGGTAGCTTGATAGAACTTTATTAAACTTTTATATTAAAACTTGGTTTGGCATTGACAAGGCAGTAAAGACTGTATGTTTCAGTATTGCCTTCTCAGGCATGTGGTGCAAGTTCATTCTTTTTGAAATACATTCAGAAACCCAGAAGATAACTCTAAGGTCAAGGTCAAACATTAGGGCTGGGTTATAGCTTATGTTGATCAAGTTCTATCTTGAAGCAGCTTAATCTGAGTTGAGCCTAAGCAATGTGGGGAATGAGTGAGATGCTTCAAGAATAAAAAAAAGTAAGATGCAAATGTGAGATCAGAATATATGATGTAAGGGTCTAAACTTCTAAAGATCTGGTGACTAATGTTTATGATTTTAGTAAACATGTACCTCAAGATTCAAAGAATTCAAAGTTCTTTTCTTATTATGTTGTGTCTTGGTGGTTATGCTTTACTAGACCACTAATTACTCATATAAAGGCAAAATTAAATTGCAATCTGTCATTTTCCAGGACAGTTAGTTAACTTCATAATATGTTCTGTCAACTATTTTATAAGAATGACAGGAATGAGCATTACATTTTATCTCTAAGTGCCACCAGCTCCATACGATAAAGAGATCAGTGCTGGCCTGAGGGTCATCTACACTCTAACTCTCCCGTAGCAGAGCCTTTGGCAGGACCATTCACTTCCATAAAAAGGGTTTTACTCCAGTACAGAGCACGGTGGTAGCGGTCATGGTGAATATTAATGGTCCATGTGGAAAGTATAAAGCCTATATTAACTTTATGTATTGCACAGAGACTTGCTCCAACTCCCAATTTGGTAATGAATAGGCAACTCAGAGTAATTGTTGAATGTGTGTACAAATGTCTTTGAAAACCTGGATGCATATGGGTCCTGTGAAATAGCACAGATTCTCTCGTCATCTGACTGCAATAGAAAAACATACGCTTCCCGCACTAACCCTTATGTAAGAACTGGGTGATGTTCAAAATCCATTCTTCTTTCACAACTCACCACAAGCGTTCTATTATGCAAACCTTTTGCAGGATGGCTCAGATAGCACACATTATCCTTCAGATTAATGTAAGCAATCGCTGCTGTGAGCTTCATCACCAATCTGATCTTAATTATCCCCACTGCAGTGGAAGATGCAGGGCTTTTGGGATGATCTGCTGCTTTGTTGGTGTTGGCAACAATGCGCAAGAGAAACCTGGATCTTCAGTCCATCGTTGACTTCAGCTCTGTAGCCACTTCCATATGTTACAAACCTGTTCATTAGTGGAGTTAATCCACATCAGAACAGTATTAATGTAGATAATAAAGTGCTTATGGCACTGGATAAAGCTGTGCTAAAATGGGCTGTTTCAATTTCCTGCTGGACTTCACTCTGTTCAAGGTGGCAAAGTAGTTAATATGTTCTGCCAGTGAAGGCGGTCAGAAGGCAAATTTATGGCCTGCCATGAATTTATGTCAAGAAAGTGGGAAATGCAATAGATGTAAAATTGACGTGCACAAAGAGCTGGTGCTCATTCATTAAAATCAGTGAGAGTCTCCAAACTGGAGCATTTTCACTACTGTAAACGTACCTTGTATGTTTGGTTTGCAGTCCTTAGTCAGGCATTCCTGGCATGCATCTGATGGAGAAGCCTAGTATTGCTTTCAGTTCCTCTGAAGTGAACAAGCCCAGTGTCTCTGCAGTATGCTAGTGCACAAATTCATCCTCCAATCTGCCCTGGAACAAAAGTGAAAAAGTAACACTGGAAGGTTCCACAATTAGCGGTTTAACTGGTAACAGGTGAGAGTCATCAAGACTGAGTATAAAAGGAGCATCCACCAAAGGCTTAGTCTTTGAAAGGAAGGATGGGCTGTAGTTCACCACTTTATGTCAAACTTCATAAGAGAATTGTCAGGCAGTTTAAATACAATGCTTAGTGCAAGATTGCAAAGAGTTTAGGTCTTTCACCATCTACAGTTAATAATAATATGAAAAGGTTCAGGGAGTCAGGGGAATGGTGTGTAAAGGCTAAGGTAGGAAACTGATGCAGAATGTCTGTTATCATCAAACCATCAGGCATCAATTTCTAAATTTCACAAATGGAATTATGCTCATCATTGAAGACACTAAAAACCATTTCTTTGTCCTTTTTTCTGTTAAATAAAGTTTCAAATGAATGGACAAATGACGGATTCCAGTTTTTATTGCATTTTTAGAAAGTGTCCCAACTTGCAAACATTTCAAGCATAAAATAAATATTTGATCCATTTATATAGTTATTTATTGATTTATTTGATGGTGTAGAATGTCAACGAACAAATCACTGACAATAAATTAGCTATTTGGTCTTTCCATTACTAGCCTCTTTTTTTCTGACTTTTGAAACAAAAATACTACAAGGAAAATGCTGCTTGTATTGTTACCAGAAACTACAGGCCCTCCATACTTAAAGTTTTGACTCATCAGTAACAGTTTTATCTATAAGGTTTAATATAATGTTGGCCCACCCTTTGAAGCTATAGCAGCTTTTCTGGGAAGGCTTTCCACAAGGTTTAGGAGTGTGTTCATGGGAATTTTTGACCATTCTTCCAGAAGCACATTTGTGAGGACAGACACTGATGTTGGACGAGAAGGCCTAGCTCACAGTCTCCACTCTAATTCATCCCAAAGGTGTTCTATTGGGTTGAAGTCAGGACTTGACCCAGTCAAGTTCTTCCACACCAAACTCATCCATGTCTTTATGGACCTTGCTTTGTGCACTGGTGCGCAGTCATGTTGGAACAGGAAGGGGCCATCCCCAAACTGTTCCCACAAAGTTGGGAGTATGAAATTGTCCAAAATCTCTTGGTATGCTGAACCATTTCACTGGAACTAAGGGGCCGAGCCCAACTCCTGAAAAACACCCTCACACCATAAGCCCCCCTCCACCAAACTTTACACTTGGAACAGTGCAGTCAGACAAGTACCGTTCTCCTGGCACCTGCTAAACCCAGACTCGTCCATCAGATGGAGAAGCGTGATTCATCACTCCAGAGCACACGTCTCCACTGCTCTAGAGTCCAGTGGCAGCGTGCTTTACACCACTGCATCTGACACTCTGCATTGCACTTGGTGATGTAAGGCTTGGATGCAGCTGCTCAGCCATGGAAACCCATTCCGCAGAAAGTGACGACCTCTGCACACTATGCACCTCAGCATCTAATGAACCCGCTCTGTCATTTTACGTGGAATACCACTTTGTGGCTGAGTTGCTGTCGTTCCCAATCGCTTCCACTTATAATACCACCAACAGTTGACTGTGGAATATTTAGTAGCCAGGAAAGTTCACAACTGGACTTGTTGCACAGGTGGCCTCCTATCACAGTACCACACTGGAATTCACTGAGCTCCTGAGAGCGACCCATTCTTTCACAAATGTGTGTAGAAGCAGTCTGCATGCCTAGGTGCTTGATTTTATATACCTGTGGCCACGGAAGTGATTGGAACACCTGAATTCAATGATTTAGATGGATGAGGAATCTTTGCAGCCATGCTGTTATAGAAGTTTAATCAACACCTTCTGGCCAGTTTCAGTTCAACAATGCTTAATGTTGATTGTCATGACACGTCTAGTTAAAAGATAAAACTACAGCTAATGTAGTGCATACACAATTCTAGGAAAAGCAAGATCATGAGATTTTAATTACAAACAGCCTTTGACAATCAACTTAATTCATCATTATGATTCTGTGGAAGTAGGTTTAGAGTTTTTAACATTGTTTTCCAATGTTTTACAATTAACTTTGTTTCTTATGTAGTAGTGCATTTGGGCAGCACTACATAAGAAAGCTAAATGGCTTTGTTTCAACACTAAGAAGTAAGCTGTGAAAGATATGAACCATCTCTGAACCACCAGTAGGAAAAGCCATACAAGCTTAGTGATATGCATGCTATTGGGAAATAAACAGCCATAGACAGATGTAGTTGGTTTTCTATAATGTCAAACAAATGCAGCAGGAGTGTGTTCATGGGAATTTTTGACCATTCTTCCAGAAGCCCATTTGTGAGGTCAGACACTGATGTTGGATGAGAAGTCCTGGCTCACAGTCTCCACTCTAATTCATCCCAAACGTGTTCTTTTGGGTTGAGGTCAGGACTTGACCCAGTCAAGTTCTTCCACACCAAACTCATCCATGTCTTTATGGACCTTGCTTTGTGCACTGGTGCGCAGTCATGTTGGAACAGGAAGGGGCCATCCCCAA
>JAOVYV010000029.1:8006786-8025516 GCA_025674545.1 Hassar affinis
CAGGTTGGTCCAATTTAGCCATGAAACCTCCCACACTAAAATGACAGGTGTTTCAGTTTCATTGTCTAACCCCTGTAGGTACATATATATACATGCATACACAGACACACAGCTTTATGTTTTTGTGAAGCATTTCCTTTGACTTAAGATTTACTATAGTTAAATAATGGTATGCCTGCACTTAATCGTAACTTTATCCTTATTAACTAAAATTTTGGTTCTCTTAGCTTTTCTTAAATAAGAAGTGCAATTTTCTTTGTATTAAAAATGTTCATTATAGAAAACATTACTTTTGTGTTGTCTCATAAAGGTGTTTACCAAAAATACACAAGAGAGCAATAAAGTTATGAATTGCAGTATAATTATTACTATTTTTCCATCACGGTTTGCATCACAAAACATACATGAAACATTTACCACAATAAACAGAAAAAAATTAATATTTGTAGGACCATTTAAACCAGTACGACCACTTCAGGCAAGAAGGTTTTTTTTTTAAAGTTCTCATAAAAGGATTTATAAATAGTAAACCTATTAAAATATGGGTCTATTTTTCCTGACCTTGGGATTTTCAAAAAAAAATTATTATTCCTCCAGGATTTCGGTTTTATTTCTTTTTATTTTTCATGAAATGAATGATGTGAAAAATTGTGAAAAAAAAATTGTGAAGATTTCTACTTTCTGCAAAAAAGGCGCTGATACAATTAAGTCGTTAGTTATCACTGAAAAATATTATGATAGGTATATTAATAGTATTAATTTTGCGTAACGAGACTGATTGCTCATAATTTGGTGTGACTGCAGAAGCCGTGGAGCGAGAGCGTGCTGGGAGAGCTGACAGCTGTGCTTTTGCCGATTTGGGAGAACCAGCCTGACTGGCAAATGAAGGAGAAAAGGTCTGATTTTATCCCCCCCCCAGTAATTACTTTCTATGTTTTAAGTGTTGATTAGTACAATAAATATATTTTTAAGATTTAAAAAACAATCATAAATTGCTGTAAAAAAAAGACAGATAAAAATTTTTACAGAGTGATTTTTTCAATGTGCACAGATGGCTATGAGTAATTAGATTAACTTGTTCATTTGTTGTCTTATAAATAATTGCTTCTCTCACTAGAGCTGAGGATTTGTGTCAGCTGTTGATATCATTATTTCTCCACGTAGACCCAAACGCTCTGGCTGTGAGTCCCTGTCTTGCGCAACATTTTCACCATTTTTCATTACCGATACTGACATGTGATTAATAATTAACGAACAGAATTATGGATCGGTGCATTTCTGGGTTTTTATTTCATCCAGCCACAGGCAGCTGCAGTTCTTAGTCTGTTTGTTCACTACGGCGTGTGTGTTAACATCCGCGTGGACAGACTTACGGCTCTTCTGGAGGATCTGCTTTCGGGACCGGAGAGGGTACAGACATGAATTTCTACCGTAATAGTTAAAGGTCATGCTTATTTACGCTGCAGTATTTGTATAAGTCCTGGGAGTCATGATGTGTTTGTTTTCTCTCTCTTAGCCTCATTACCCTTTACCTCCTGGCTGGGGCATGTGCGATGGTGTCCTGGCATTAATTCTTTATTTTCTGTCTGAGGTAATTTCACCCTGGGTATTTTGTGAGATTTCGTCATGTAATTATTATAATAGTCAAAGTTTTAGAAATTCTCCATTATAATAAACAGATTTTTGCCCTCGATTGCAGAGTGAAAGCAGTGCTCTGTATGATTCTCTGAGCTCTGAGACGTGGTGGACTAAAGTTGGCACTATTCTAGGAAGCACAGCAGCCCCTGAATTCCTCTCAGTTGATGGTAAATTGTAAAAATGTATTTATTTCAGAGTACTATATACCATGAGCTGTATTTTAATTGTTATTTTTGCTCCTCTATAGGTCTCGCTGTCCTTTTAATGATTATACAGTTTGCTTTGTCCAATGAGCCTGAGGACTCTGTGTTCCTGTTTTTTGAAGATGATAAAAAACTTATTCACACCCTCGCTAGTCTCTTGACTGCCAATAGGTCAGTTGATCTGCAGACTTTTTGTTTCTTTTGGTAGGATGAACTTAATTTTAGACATGGTGTTAATTGTGACCCGCCTCTGTGCTCTCATTCGTAGCGGCTCAGCACCGCTTAAAAGAGGTCTCCTGTGGTGTGGCTCTGATATCAATAGTCTAGCTGTGATGAGCTGCCAGTTACTGTGCTTTCCGTTTGCTGTGGAACTGCCCCAGGAGAAAACGGTGGCGATTCTCAACTCTTATGAAAGCCTGAATATAGTGGCAGGCTTAGTTCAGGCAAGTAAACACACCAGTCTATAGCAAGGATTTGCATAGGTTGGATATAATTCCTTTAAATGTTTCATCCTTTATGTGCTTTTGCAGGTGATTCAACTCCAACCCCCTGCTCTATTAGAGCTTCCGCTTTCCCTCTTGCGCCATCTTTGCCTGGCTTCCCCTAAGTACGCTGTTCCGAGATTCATCACAGCAGCTCAGGATTGTAGGTTTCTTCCCCAGAGTGCACCATCTGACCAAATAACCCTAAATAACCTTAACCAGTCTGGGAGTGCAGCACAACAGCAAAGACTTAATGGTGCCCCAAATAAAAACCAGTTAGGAATGGACAGGGTTGTTGGGGAACACCCTAAGAGAACCACAGACATAATAAGAGGGAGTATAAATAAAGGTAGGGACATAAGGGAACCTACTCAATCTCAACTACCCAAAAGCAAGCCTGGGAAGGTAAGGGAAAGAGGCTCTCATTCAAAGATTAAGCAAGATCTAAAATTCCTCAGCATGGAACACTTTCAAGATAGTATAGAGCCACACAGTGATGATGTGGAGGAGCTTCTAGACAGCCTGGAGATTCACAGAGGCTTCTCAGACCATCTCAGACATCTCCCAGTACAGCACAAGAGTAACACAAGCTGGTTTATGGACAGTTTAGAGCTGCCTAAGAACGCCGTAGGTCACAATACTCTAATGAAGGGTTGTCGTAAGGCTCCAGAGGCCAAAGGTCAGCCTCCTCAGTCCGAATTTAGGACAGCAAGTTCTCTCTTGTCCATTCTGCTGCAGACCGATTCCCTGTTTGGGTGTGCGGTGCAGCTTCTGATGCTGCTCTGTCAAACCTGTAGACCTGGCTCTGCCATGCCTGTGGACCCAGTCGTGCTCCGAGCTGCCCTACGCCACCATGATGACGGGGTCCGAGCAGCCGGCTGCAACCTCTTGGCTTGCCTAGAGCCAGATTTGGGACAGGCCACTCCCAGGTCAAATGCAGGACCCAACTGGACCATCGAACCAGCAGTGTTCAAGGACTTGCTAAGCCGCTTGTCGGATTCTGCGCCTTCTGTACGCAGGAGTGCCTGTAAGGCTGCGATAAAGTGGCTCGGTATGATGAGAAAGACTGAAGTCACATCAAAGAGAGACCAGGATGGGATTGAGAACAGGAGGAGAACTGTCTGTGCCACAGCAGTAACAGGCAAAGGAAGAACGAGGCTAAGGGTTGAGGGTAGCAAACAACGGATAAAGGGCGACTCTGGCTCTCCTTTATGTTCTATAGGTACTTATATGGAGGGAGAGGAGTGGCTCAAAGTCGCCATGGGAGCAGCATCTCCAGCGGTTTCTCTCCTCTCCGATTCTGATGCTGTCATTCGACGACAAGGCTGCATCATCCTAGGGAGCATGGCTGCCATTACAGGGGGTGAAAGAGCACTGATGAGCGTGGATGTTCCCCATCAACTCCTGCGCCTTGCCCGCGCCGACTCCCATCATGCAGTGCGGCGCCAAGCCTTGTCGGCCCTGTGTGCATTTAGTCAACAGGACGCACTGCAGCAGGTGAGAGGTGTGGGTTTTTTTTTTCCATGCTTGTATTGCGTAATTATTACAAAAAAATATATATAATGGTAATTTAATACATTTTTTATGTTATCCTTATTATGGGGCAGATATCCAGTACAACAATTTAATGTGCTGTAGCAATAAAATGCACCACTCTATTGCACTATGATCAGTGCAGCCCCATAACAATTACACTTACCCCCAGAACGCTTTAACGAAACGAACAGTGTGCAGACACGTTGGAGAAATATTGCATCATTTTGACAATTGCGCTGAGGGACTTGGAGAACAACAAGTGAAAACTCCTTACCAGCATGTCTTACTCTCATATTCTAACTGCTTTCTCCACAAGGCTCTGAAGTCCATTGATGCCGAGCTTTAACTCCAGCACACATCCCAGAGTCCTTCACTTCAGAGCAATTACAGACGGATGGGTCAAGCAGAGCCGAAACTTATTGTAGACTCATCGCCGGGGTAAAATATAGTGCAATTAATGTAATGCTCATTTAAATATTAAGGTGTCATTGAGCTTTCTCTGGCACTGTGAGTGCCTGGGTATCATTCTTAATTACTTTAATGTCAGTTATTGTATGTTATTATATTGTTTGTTGTTTTTTTAGGGGGAGGAGGAGGGTGGGTTTGGTCTTGACATAGATTAAGACTGATTGAGACTGATTGAGACTAGCCTTTAGATGTGTGTGCAAAGCCTACATGTAAAATACACATGCTCAGTATCAGTATTGTACAGTTTTGTAGAATGATACTCATGATTAATAAACACTAAGGACGTCCTGCAATGATATTGCTTAAAAAAAAAAAGAAAAAAAGGGGGACATTATTTGGAGCCCTGTCTGTCCAAACATTTAACAGAATACACTCTCATTTTCATTTGTATTTTTTATGATATTGAAATCAGTTTATAGATGTTTTGTAAATTGCAAGTGTCCTGGAAGATTTTGTACCGTTATGAACACAAAATAAATTATTTCAAAAGGAAGCATTTTTCTTTTCTTGGATATTGATATAAAGCAACAGCAGAAAATATATCCTTATATATACCCATCCTTATATTTTGAGTTCATTATAACCTCTTTATTTATTTTATTGTTTTTTTTTTTTTAATATACTCTACACCCTCGATTACGGTTAAAAAAAAGTTCTTAAGCTTTTTTTTATTCCTTATAGCTCGGCACTTCCTCTACTGGAATAGGCAACTATATTCCCATATCATTCCGAGCGTGTGGAAATGATAATATTGGAATATTTTGTTCAGTTTAAAATTCAATAGGTTTTCATTTTTTTCAAATATGGAGATATGTATGCGGTATAAGCCTCTGCTCTTTTTAGCCGTATTTACTGAAAAAAAAAATACAAGTGCGGCTTTCTGGGGTTTCCTTTAATAACTAAGGGGATCAGTTCACTCTGGGGAAATGCTTCAGCTGATTAAGTAGTAATAATTCATCTTCCAAAAAAAATTACATATATAAAGAAATTATACTCGATTCAAAATTTCAAATGTCGGGTGTAGGGTGTAGCCTAAGTTTAGTCATTTGTCTAATTTTGAGGCGGATCTTTAGGCTGGATATTGTATGATTTTGCCGATACAGCGAGTTTAAAAAGTAAAATGGGAGGTTTATCTTATCAAATATTAATGTTTTGTTTAATAAACCGGAAGACTCCAGCCTGCGCTCGGGAATCTGCTTATACTCATGAGCGCACTGGCCGCACTGGAGTAGCTCACAGTCAGTTTTATTTACTCACTGGTTTTATTTTTCTCCCTCCTACAAGTCATTTATTCAGGTTGATATTAAAAGCAAAATACGGGCTATTTCTACTCTGCCTATTTTAAGAGCGGAGGGAGGAACATTTTTGCCGGTGTGCTATTTCAGTTCCGTGTGTGTGTGAGTGTGAGAGTGTGTGTGTGTGTATAGAAAGCAAACTGATGAAGCAGTTAGAAGATGAAGACTGCTGGTGCAGGAAGCAGGCTCTAACCAACTACTCAAACCGTCGGTTAAAAAAAAAACCAAAACAGAAGCACGTCCACAGTCTGATAGGATAAAGAGGCAGAATCCGGAGCTCTGTGCTGGCGTTCAGCCTAATTAGGATTTAGATTGATCATAAACCTTGAAACTAACGGTCTGACACGGGTTTATAAATATTTTCGTTTGGATGTGCCTGTGGGGTTAAAAGCTGCCTCACAAATCAGACGCAAAAATATTTAAATCGACGTGAAAGACAGTCGGAAGTGTTTAGTTAGTTGGATTTTAATAAATCCCTGGCAAATTTGGTAGAAGCAGAAAGTAACAGTTAGGTGATTTAAGTTTTTTTTTACTTAATAGTAGTAGTAGTATGATTTTAACGTCTGCGGTGGTTTCCCTCGAAGTCGGCTGTCTAATTTCTATAAAATTTCTTAAAAAAAAAAAAAAAGAGGGAGAGAGAGAGAAAAAAAAGAACGAAAATTGGCAATTTGCGACCTAAAAGCTGTCTGGATTATTCGGTAAAATTCCACTTTAATTGCTGGTTCATCTGACAATTATTTTTTATATATATAAAAATATGAACTTAAATTTTTTTCTACTGTATTTTACTCTAATCTTTAGATGACCGGTAAGACATTTTAGACACAATTAGCGCTGATTTCTTCACCCCCCTCCTCACAACCACAACCACACACACACACATAAAAGCATCAACAACAAAAGCACCGATCAGTTCCCAATCAGTCCGTGAAGTGATCAGCTTGATGCATTTACTGCTTACACAAATCACTTTATTGGAATCAATCAAAGGAATGACAAGTAAACACAAAGCAATCAACCGGAAATAAAACGACGCATCGAAATGTCTGGTCTTGGTCTTTCAGCTGGTGTGAACGTGTGGAAAAAAACAACGTGGCTCAGCCGCGTAGCTCGTGGGTTCAAACATTGATCAGCTTGACGAGATGACACACCACAGTCTGCTCATTTCTCAGGAAACATGATTGTATACCGCCAAAGCAGATTGAAATTCGATAAGGCGCTTATTAGCTCTCTCAATATCTGTGCTAGGCTACGTAGTCAGAAGGCTTCAGAAAATGAAAGGTATTGCTAGGTATTAAGGTAGCTACACATGAAGCTTCAATTCGAAGGTTATAGGTTTTATGTGTAAACTTTAAAACAAGAAAGAGAAAAATAATTGCGTCTGGATTTTTTTCCTCTTGTGGTTCCACATGTGAGCACATCAAATAAAAAAAAACATCACCAGACTGCTTGGCTGGATACACCAATTTGATAATATATATAGCCTGTAAAAATAAAAACCCTAACTTCATATTCATTGTTCTTCAATTAACATTAATGAGAATGTCGAATAAATATTGCCAGGACAAATTTGATCTAAAGCTAAATAAAAGTTTTAAAGCCGCATTCTAGTGGAAATATAAAAAAGCTCTTGAGCTATAAAGATTTTGTGTGTATGCATGTGTGTGAGTGTGTGTGTGTGTGTGGTGTGTGTGTGTGTGTGTGTGCTACCCACTAGGACACCATTTGAAATCAGATCAAACAAGCCTTATAAAATCACAAACCCTGATTGTTTTCGCAATTACAGCAGAGACATTGGGCCAAACAGTAGTTTGTGAACTCCAAAAAAAAAAAATTTAAATAAATAAAAGCCACTCGTTCTATGAAATGACTAAGCAAAGAGGATATAGAACAGGTCTTCAGCAAGAGAGATATGCTGTCACATTTAACATCTCGTTCAAACCAAAAGAAAGAACAGAGGCATCGAAAAGCCATGAAATCTTTAAGCATGCAAGACTAAAACATTATGAACGCAACACACAGAACATTAGGCAGTGCCGTATCTTCAGCATCAAGTTACAAACTGACATACTTCCGTGACTTTGGACATAGATAGCATACCTGAGCTGCAGGACTAACCTAATATTAGGGGTGTAATGGAAAAACCAACAAAAAAGATAATAATAATAATAATAATAATAATAATAATAATCAGGCTTGTTATTCCTGAGGGAATATTTGTTTTCAAAAGATAATTCCCCTGAAAGTCAATTGGTTTGGAAAAAAAACAAAAAAAAAAAACATTGCTTACTGGTATTAGTGCTTATTCGTTTTTTTTTTTTTTTGATGGAAGAAATTATGCTATTGCCAAGCGCTACAACCCTTGAAACGGTTCATAAATAATTTCAACAACGACAAAACAATTAAATTCTCTGCATTCTTATAAATTAAAATTGGTGCAGGTCACGATATTAAGTTATAGCATTGTGTAAACTAAAAATAATGTGCTTTATTCGCTTGTGTGTTCAGTGTTCCCGAAAAGGACATGAAAATAGGACCCGTTTTATCTAGCCTTGGAAAAAAGGAGGCCCACACAAAAGCCAACTGTCATTTCACCCATGACAGAATCACAGTGCATATTTATTTGACTTTGAGCTGGAATTGAAAAAAAGTGGAAGTTTGTGCTGCAGCTGTTGATGGACTTGTCAGTTTGTAACGAAAAGTAAATTAATGGTTAAACATAACGTGCAAGAGTACACCCTCCCGACCATATCCAAAAACAAGAGGAAGAAAAAGGACATTCGATCAGAAAATCATTCCAACTTAAATTCCAATCCATATTTAGAGCACTATCAATTCTACTTGCAGGACAATCATCAATTGTCAGGCTACCAAGTTCGGCTCAGGCGCTGGCCTCTTGTTTTAGGCGTTGACTGCGGGCCTTGTACACCTCGATTAGAAGGTCTTTCACGTACTGGATCTCTCGCTCCACCGATTCAGCCTTGTCCCGAAGTTCTCGGTTTCTTCCCTCCAGGCCATGAAGCTGCTCTTCCAATGAGTCCAGCTCTGCTCTCTTCCTCTGCCGATACCTGTTGAAAGTCAGTCAAATGTTTAAAATATTGGTATCAGATGAATCATGCAGCTTTTCTATTTGTTGTCTCACAGAGGGTGTGGCTGGTGCTGTCTCTTGCATCAAGTTTTATTTTGAAATTGATGAAATTTTGTTATTTAGCTATAAAACGCCTGTTCTGCGCCTAGACGCCCAGCTGTCCTCAAACGTTTCGGCCTGTCGAGTCAACGGTATCCATGAATTTGTTTTTGTTTTGTTTATTTTTTGCCAACTTTAACAAGTAGAATTTTTAAAAATAATAAAACATGACCTACGAAATATACCTGCTCAGTAATCTAGCATGCAGTCCTAAAGTAATTCCTGCTAGTGGGAAAAGCCTATACCTGTGAGCTGCGGTCTTGTTCTGATCTCTCTTCTTTTGTTTACGTTCTCCTTGATTGTTTTCCATTGGGGAGACATCCAGGTCTGATTTCACAATAAAGGGCTCTTCCTTCAGTGCACAGACACCTCTGGGGCAATGAGCACCCATTTCGTGTCCGTGTCTGTCTCCGCTCAAGCAGTCAGGGCCTTGACCTTCCAGAAAGCTGCAGTGATAGTCACCATGTTGACGATGCATCTCGACACCTTCTGCTTTTACTGGCTCATTGATGGACCCTAAGAAGTTGTGGTAGGCCTCATCATGGGGTCTTCCTTGAAGATAGCACCCTTCGTTGGACTCGGTCTTCCAGGGAATGTTAGCCTTGACCACATCGCCAATAGATGTTTTGCCTTCGCTCATCATCTCCATCTCTCCACTTTCATCCATTCCATTCATGTTGACTTCTCTTACACCATACATCATCATCTCTTCTTTTTTGTGCGGGACTTGAACGGGCCCACCAAAACCATAGCTGCCGCTAACGACTTTGCCTATACCGATGGCTTCGTCCGAATAGCGGCAGTTCTTTTCATCTTTGGGTAAAATGGCACATCTTCGGATCTCCACCGCACTGCCCAAGCAGTACCCTTTGCCCACCACCCGTTCATCCTCCACACAGCTGTAGCTACCATTTAGCGCAACAGCTGAGTTACCTGAGGTATTTCCTTTGGAACTCCAGATGCCATTTTCATAGCCTTCACTCACCTTCACCCCATCAGAAACTCTCTTGCGGCTGCAGACGTTGGCATTGGGGCGGCTGCAACTGTAAGGGGCGTGTCTAGGCATCTTTGATCGGCCAATGGGACCCCCACAAAAGCTCAGCAGGTCTAGTTCCCCAGTTGCTAGGGTAACAAGTAGGGGGCTAGATTCTGATTGGCTAGAAGCAGAATATGATGCATAGGGCAACTGGTAGTATGATGAGGGGCCCACTGGTGGTGGCCCCTTGTCGCATTTGCCCAGTTTGGATATTTTCTCTGGGAGAGGGTCAGACAGGAAGTAATCCTCCAGCTGAGCAAGCTCTTCCTGCAGCAGAGATGTCATGACCTCCAAGTCAGAGGGCACCTGGATGTCATGCTGGAGGGGCGAAGGGGGAAGGGATGCATTGGGGGAGGGAGAGGAGTGAGGGGTTGGGAGGTACGAGGAGAAATCCACTTCTTCCGTCATCCAGTCACTGAGACCATCACCTATTGGGAAAGTGAAAATAATCAAAGCCTGTAAATCCAATGCATAATTAAAAAAAATGAATAATAATAAAAAAATTAAAAAACATAAATTACAAAAATAATTTACAAGAAAATAAAACAGTACCATGTGCGCTATATATTGTTTCTTATTTCAGGATTTTGTTAAAAATGAAACTGCATGATCAATATAGTTCATAAATACAGAGCATTCAAATCGATAGCATTATTTTATCACAAAACAGTTCAAACATACACCACAAACATTTAAAAACAGACACACACTGGTAGTTTTACTCACTGTTCAAGGAGGAGAAAATGTGCTGCAGTGCGGTGCCCACCTGAAACTGGGAAAATAAAAAACTGTACTCACTGCAACTCACCAATTAAGTGCTGGCTCTCCTCTGGCCCCTCCCCTCTGCGCCTCTCCAATTGGCTGTGGTTAGCCTGTGGGTGAGAGAGAGCGAGGGGGTCTGCCGGGCATCCAAGTAGAGCCTTCCATATGGGCGCTGACATTGCCATCATTCTGTGTGATGATGCTACGATTCAACTGTCCGAGCTTGGGGTGCACGATAGTGTCGTTAGTGAGTTGAGCCACAGAAAACAGGGCTGGGGATGCATTATGAAACCTAAAAAAAAATATATAACGAGGGAAGACGGATCAGAGAAGGCTGTTGGAAAAACTTCGCATAATTTCAGATGACTAGGATCTAGGATATCATCACAAAAATTCCTTATGTAACCAACTCGGAGGAAGCGATGACGAGAAATCCCGTTTGAAAGGGCTTTCCTGCTTCGACCATCACGGTGCTGTCGATGTGCAAAAAAAAAAGCCTTTGATGACACCAGGAAAACTATTTTTTGCATCTTGGAGAAATGCATCAATCACAATTACACTAGACGTTGATGAGGTAAATGACCCATTTCATTTCAGCATCACTGAGGAAACATCTGTGACTGTCAGGGGACCAATTTAGGGTACCGCTAGACCTGTTCCATCCATCTCAGTCTCCTGTGCCCACTTAATAGTCTCAGCTGAGATCCCAGTGAACCAAGTAGATGCTCAATCTGTGCCAAATAAACCTCCTGCTCTGCCTGACACCGACACACACAGAGCCACGTTAAATTACCATTATCCGGTAAGTCACCAATTAAACATTAGTTTTCAGTGGAACACGATCAGAGACAGCCCCGAGACCCTAACACAAACAAAGTACATCATCTTAACCTACTAACACAGCATGAAAACACTCTCCGGCACATTCTATAATGCATTCATGTTCCCACTCTGAAAACTTGCACAAGAGCAGTCATGCAAAAAGCACAGCATCGCGAAGAGAGATCGGAGCCGAGAGGAAACCTTGCACACAAACAAAACATGCACAAGTCACTGAATTCTAGGACCATGAACTCGACGTGCACGTGGGATGCAGCCAATGACGTAATGCGAGGGGTCAGTTGTTCAGACCCAAACTCCCTGTCTTTTTTCTATTCATGGGAGTCTGCCTCAAGCTCAAGCAGCAAAAAACACACACAGTTATCAGGCACACATATGAAAGAATGAAAGAAGGTGCCTTGAAAGGAGGGGATAAAGTTTATATTTTAGGAACAACTACATGCAGGATCAACACTTCAGAAAGGTGTGAATGCAGTCTTGTCTTGTTATATCTAGACTTTTAACCAAGCTGTTAGTAAGTGGTAGTGTTTAAGCTGTTTAACAGCTTATACACATACACACACACATGTATATATATACACACACGCATTATCAGCCTAAAAATTGTTATCTACATCTTCCCAGGTAGAACCCATGTAAGAAGCCAAAACTGTTCACAGACCAAAGTATACCATTTTAACACCTTTTCTTGTGACACAGCAAACACAAACTAACACCCAAGTACTGTAAAGGCTTTATGTTTATATAATTATACAAGCTTAACAAGTTAAAGTTCAATTCTATGAATAACAAGATACACAAGATACTCTGTGCTACAAAGTTTCCTAAAACAGCGCCATTATTTTGTTGCAACAGTTGAAACAATGAAAGTCAAGTGGCAAAGTAAGTAAAGTAACTAAAGGCAAAACTTTTGTCCTTAAACTGCATCTAAAACTGGGAAGATACACAAGCAGGTGCACGACTGTGCAGTCTGTATAGGGGCTCAGATTAAACTCCGGCAAAAGTAGCAAGCAAGTTTCACTTACTCCATTATGTTGTTGAGTTTAGGGTGCGTTGCTACAGCAAAGCACGGCGCTTGGTGAGGAGTCGACGCGGTTGCTGAATCAAAAAGCCATGTCTCCTTCGGAGTGGCCAGGACAGAAGTGGAGCTGCACCTCGCTTTGTTGTGTTGGAGTTGATGACTGAGAATAAGCTTAATTGAGTGAAAGCATCATCATCAGGTCATCCACACCTAGCAACCGGCTGCGTCATGCGCTCATGTGCCGGTCCTGTAGATCCCTCCGCCCCGACTGCACAGCCCTCGCAGACTTTCCGCCATAGTAAACAACGCCTACATCATATGTCCTTAAACATCCTAAAGTCTAAAAAACAAGAAGAAGACATAAACACTCATACGTGCGTCCCTCTTACACGCTAAAGCCTGCAAATCTGTTTTAATTTATAGCTATACATGTCGAATCTGTAATAGAGCATTTTCAACAAGATACAAGCTAGACGTTGTGACGATGTATGGATTCAGCGGGACTATTTAATTTGCTACGTCGAGGAAGAACACTTTTTGCTACCCAGGAGATACAAGGCTATTGTTGCAGCTTAGTTGCATCAGCGCTGCAAGCCAAGCGCGGATTGGCTGCGTCTGCTAAAGCCGCCGCAACGCCATTGGCTAAAGATCTGCTCCGGGCTGATCTGATTGGTTGGCTCGGCTGGGACGTTTCATCCAACTGGCTTTCTCCTCAGCGCTCTCCGTGCACATGTTCCACGTAAACATCCCGAGAGTAAAGCAGCCAGGAAGTTTTATACTCCTTTGGCACAACTTTTTCAGAGCAGGATAAGAACCCGGTTTCATTGTTTGCCTCTGATTTTGTTTGTCCTGCAGTTTATATGTTCATTCTTATAACGCTGTGTTGTGGCTGTACTCCTCTTTAATGGCAATGAGGACATGTTTTTAGGTCATGAATGAATTTTTGGGTGTTTTGCACAGATTATAAATGAACCACTTCACGCAGATCGTCTTATCTCGATGACACGAAGGACACTGTTTTATAGGTCGTTTAATAAATAAAGGTGGTTAGACTAGGAAATAAAGAATCCCTGCTGGTCCAGTTTTGATTGTTAAGATGCTGTTTTGATTGTTAAGATCAGCATTCATCTGGTTGCCTCACTATTCTTTTCCATGCAGCTGATATATTCCATATGTTCATTTCCAAAAAAATAGCCTACATGCAATAATAACCCAAAAAGTTAGCCAATTATATTTTTTCATTGTTTCCCTCCCAGATTGTAGCTTAACAGGTGGAATCGGATCAGCTCTCTCTGGACAGGCAGCTGTCATCCGTAAACTGCGGAATAAATTCGTGAAATTGGCGATAAACAGTCCCGAAAGACAGGACTGTGGACAAAACAGGCGGCCCGTTCTGCGCATGCGCATTGCCCATTACTCAGACACAACTATAAAGGCGAACTGCTATTATAATAAACTTGTTCCCTGCGTCGGTTGTTTTAAAGGTTGCTTTTGAACGTGTTTGTAATTTACACCGAGTGTAGCGAACTATACTGTGATTGATTGGTAACTAGTTTGATGTTTAGGTCAGATTTGCTTCAGAATATGGCCCCAGGCTGCGCCTTTGGGGTCGACGGGGCAAATCAGGTGTACATCCTATTCCACGTGTTTAATCATGCTTAATAACAAAGAATCAGTCTTTGTTTTTCCAGCCTCAGCAAATCCTAAAGCTGATTGAAGGAGCTACGTCTTCCTGTTGCTATAGCAATAGCGAACACTGCCCCCTATTTTAGACCTGTTTTCTGGTTGCTGTTGCCATGGGATTTGCGATGGGATTTGCTCCCTCTCCCGGCATGTGTTTCTAACAGCTTTGCCTCTCAACTCCGAGAAGTGTCACTCCATGAAAAAATGTCTTGTCCCCTCCTCACATCCAAGCACAACCCCAACCCCAGCTGCAACAAGTAGACTTTGATAAGTTTAAGCTCCCTTTATCTACAATACAATATTATTCTCTACATTTGATACTCTATTAGACATCAGACATCAGACCAGGCTTGTGTTAGTAGTCAACACAAGATAAAAGTCAAGTCTAATGTCTTTTGAGGAAAGCATACACCACAGGTTCAGGACCCAGCTCCTGGAGTACCCTGCACATATACAGGTACTACAGGTCCAGTGCTAGGAACCTGTGGACTGTATAATACATCTTCACATTACTACCCCCCCCCCTGTTGTCCTTTAATACTTTTTTTTTTCGTATGTATCATGTTTTTCATCTGGCATCTGTCTTGTACAAGCGAGAGCTTGAACAATCCTTCTTTCTTTTACAATATGGTGACAACAACAACAGCAGGCTAAATCTCTGCCATATCAATAGAAACAAAAAACACAACAGATGTTACAGCTTACGTTTGCAAATTCAAAATGCGACGGCACCCCGGTCTCGCATCAGCATACAAAGGATGCTGACACAAAAGCATCAAACTATTAATGAAAAGACAAAAAAAAAAGCCTCTGACCTACAAATAGCTTTCTAAGACTTGTGGCAGATTTCATGCATCACCTCAGTTATATTTCAAAGCAGTAATCTGATTGGTCATGTTGTGGAGTTATAGCCTAGTGTGGTGTGTACATGTGTTTGGCATGCACCAGTGTATGCAAATTACATTCTACACAACAATGAAAAGCTGAAATACAAAATATCAAACTGGAGAAACCACAGATTCCCACCCTTCGTCCTGGAGTAACCCCTGTTTTCGTAATGCAGGATGTTGTTAATGAGCTTGGCTGACTTTCCCAAAAGCATCACGAAGTTATGATTCATCTTAAGTGGTAATGAAAGTGCTCAGTGTCATGCTCACTCTACCATTTAATGATGATCTTTGTGTTGTGATGCTTTTGGGAAACTCAACCCTGATTAGTTGAATCAGGTGTGTTAGGAAGCATTATAACATGCAAGACAGGGGGTGGTCCTGGACCCGGGTTAGGAACCTGTCTAGCCTGTGAAAATATTTTATAAAAATGTAGGATGTCTACACTATTACTACAACTATTACTGTCCTATGAATTGCGAGGTGCCTGGCTACTCTTAGAAACTTCAACCAAGCGCTTTATCTTTGTCAGGATTGGGCGCGACAATCCTATAAGCGCAAGGCACCCCAGGTGAGACGGCAGCACATCACAGGGCTTCATTCACACACATTCACACACTTGTTTACACCTAGGGCCAATTTAGCATATCCAATCCACCTATCAGCATGTTTTGGACAGTAGGAAATTGGAGAACACTGTGGAAGCCCATGCAATCACACAGAGAACATGTGTAACTCAGTGCAGACAGCAATCCAAGCTCAGGGTTGAATTAGGGACCCTCAGAAATAAAGGTAGAAGACTGTACTTTTCCTTGTTGCTGGGGTGGTACGATCAAGGGTGCATCTTTTGTTCCTTTAGTATGTGTATTTTATCTGGGAAGGTGCATGTGGTGTAAATTTAAACAGCTTTTAGCCTTTAAGTGATCCTGAAGGTCCAATTATGAATCTTAAAGTACTTTTAAAAGATATAGAAACTAATAATGTACTATTAATGTACTCATCAAAGCAGCAAGGAAACCTACACTGTGGTACCTTTACTTCTAAGCAAATGCCTCCTGCTAAATAACATAACGGACTTGTAAGTATGTTTAACATTTCTTTGACATGAGGAGCAGACAGTCTAACGGTGTTGATGAGAAAGTGGCTCTGTTTACATCTGATTGCTGGTTGCAGGTTGAGCATGCTCTCTCTCCACCGCGCCGTCTCCAGGATCAAAGCGCGCGCTTCTGAAGATACTGTGATACAGTAATTCCTCTCCTAAGTCGCTTCTTCGGCCTCAGAGATGCAAAAAAGAAAAGCCAGACCTGATGCAATCTTCACGAGTGCGGTCGTAACGTGGTCGGGAGTGAGATAATAATGGTTGTTGAAGTGCGGGGATCTTCTCCCAGGAAAGCGCTGACTCTCCCATCTCGCCGCGCGTTAATTGGTCCGCCGGGGCGCCCTGTTTGCGCAAAGCGTGAGAGAAAGTCAGCAATGCACACATGGGTACCTCAGTCACTGACGGCTCTAAAGTTCATGCTGTGGATGCATCAGTCACTGTGCATTGAGTTTTTCCCCCCACTTACAATCTCGTGAAACAATAGCTGATGCTGCACATGTACTGGGTTGTACAGCGCCCGTAGGCCTGTTACACTTCACAGCTGATTAATTAGACAACGCGAATTAAACGCGCCCTTTAGATCTCGCGCTCTGTGTCTGTGTGTGTGTGTGTGTGTGTGTGTGAAGCCCAGTTGCCCATATGCATCACTTATACTTATTACGCATGTGGGTTTTGGTATTTAGGTTCATGCACAATGTGAACACAGCTCCGTTTCTCCAAACGAGACCTCTAGCACACAAAACTAAACGAGCAATAAATAGTCCAACTGAAAGGCTAAACGGCGCCGAGAGCCCTATTGGACCTCTTCATGCAGGGTTTTGTTTGTTTGTTTTCTCGCTCTGGCCAATCAGAAGTCGCCTTTCCGCCCGCGCAACGCGGAAGTGAAGCGGGCTGAGGGAGCGCGCGCGCGCGGCACGCAGCACGCAAACTTCATGTATGGCACATGTTAGTAGCGGTTACATCACAATTTCATCACCGCATCCCTTGGAATTCATTGTTGTCTGTGCGTTTCCCCCATCTTCCCCACTCCTTTGCACATATGATCAAAACATTTGAAGTTTGAGAAAATGACTGGAGACTGTAGGCCTATCACACGGCGAGCCGTAACAATGTGTGACCGCAGTCTCTGCAGCGCGGCTTTCACATGATCTGTTTATTCACTCAGCTGGTGTTTCTGGGGGATTTTCTATAGAACAAGACAAAGCAATGCGTCTATCTGCTCACTTTTTCTCTGCACAAAGCAGGAACAGATCGCATAACAAATTAGGCTTTTTAAACACTAAAGATTATGATAATGGCCAATTAACTAATAGGCCGTCTGTTGCATGAAGAGCAGGCGGGACTAGTTTGCATGCAGACATTCAGCTGATTTAACGCACTGTTCCTGAGAGAAAGCATTGAAATTTGTTTGGGAATGATCCCATTAGTCTCACATTGTAATGTTACACAAGGCAGAGAGGAAGACAATCAAGGAAGGGCTTATTAAATGGGTAAGTTTATATGTCTTTTACACCTGCACTAATGTTTGGGTATTAATGTAACAGCTGGTACTAAATTATGTGGGTGAGCATGTCTGTCTTTCTGTCTGCTGTTTGGACATACAATACCTGCTGTGCTTGCTGTATGGAGCTGTGCTTATGTGTGTTTGCCTACCATTCTGCCTGCCAGGTGTTTGGCTGCATATGCACATACAAAGCAAAATCTAGCTACACTCAAATAGGAGTGTCAGTTACTTAAAGACATCAAAGGTGACTCCCACGTGGCTACCTATGTGAATCTGATCTTCAGGAGCTCAGCAACTGTCATGTCAGTTCCATCATGAGATTTCGAGGCGTTCCCCCGGGGCTGGGATGTGACTCACTGAGTAGGCCTGTGTCACATAATTATACAGACTAATCCGAAAGTTCTTTTGCGGTCATTTTTACTACGAAATTGGACACCGAAAGAAAAAATGATCAAGTTACAGTTTTGGAGCAATTAAATAACCCAGTCATCTACTTTAAATCTAACCCAGTTAGCCATTTAGATATAACACAGTCAACTGAGAGTATTTGATCATCTGGAAACTCCTTCTTTGTTTGTTTTGCCTCCAGTGCTCATGCTCTGATTCCAGTTACAGATTGTACACAAGACCAGTCTTAATTGTAGATTTTTATTTTGGAGTCTCTCTCTTTTTTTTTTTAGTTTTGCAAGATCTTAAAATGTAATATGTCAGCCAGGGAAAGCAGCCAAAATTTAGGAATGCCAAGAATAGCTATGACATTTCATTGAACAGAAAGGAAAAATAACCCAGTGAGCTCAGCAAAGCGATAGAAAAATCTATCTCTTTTTTTGATGTCAGATTTGGCAGGCTGTAGGTAGAAATGCATTACAAGAGGAAAACTATCAGGGAATAAAGGACTAGACAGGCTGCAGTTTGCCATTTCAGCACTCCCTGGCAATTTATCTCTTCCACCAAGTAAATAAATAAAGGAGATCAACATATATGGCGGGCGACACGGTGGCTCGGTGGGTACCACTGTCACCTCACAGCAAGAAGGTCCCGGGTTCGATCCCCGGGTGGGGCGGTCTGGGTCCTTTCTGTGTGGAGTCT
>JAOVYV010000029.1:8041745-8063438 GCA_025674545.1 Hassar affinis
TAAAATTGCTGGTTGAATAAAAGTAAATTTAAGTCAGAATTTGCCAGGGGTATGAATACTTTCGGGCTTGACTGTATCTGTAAACCAGATGATCTACTGAAATCCTTTGACAGTTACACATCCAGACCAAAATCTGGCTGATGTATAATGCTCAGAGTATGGATTATTTATGCTTACCTCTGGCCTCAAGAGGAAGTTTCTTGGAATCTGTATCTAGATGAGAGGTTGACAGGTCTGGCAGGCTCTAAAAGTGAGGAAACAATGTGGTACAGAATAATTATATAATTATAGTACTATACAGTGATATACTATCTGATTTTAAGAGAAACGCATACAGAAGCATGGTTGATCGCACAGCTGCCGTGTTAACGCTAACACTGGAAAAATGTGTTTACTATAAAACACTATTTATAGAAACTATGAAAATCTGAATCCAAAGCAAAGTGGAGCTCATAGCATAAAGAACAGATTACAGAACAGTCAAAAGCTGGACAGAGTCAGAATTTTTGTTCTACATTCCAGCACATTTGAACACATATATAATATGGATTATAAAACACAAAAATATTGGATAAGTTAATGTACAGTATGACACTAAAATATCTTTTCACTCTTTTAAACTAAAGACAAAGTAAGTAAGCAAAGTAAAGAACATCACACCACAGATTAAATAATAATCTACAGGATATTATTTTAATTTCATAATAATTTTGGGGAAGCATGAAAGCTGAGATTTTGTCTGCTCATAAAATTTATTTGGAAGTGAAACTGAAAACTATGTCATTTTTTTATCTAGTTCTCTGTGTGTAACTGTGTAAACTTGTTTTAGAACTTTGTGGTAAATGTTTTACTGTAAATACCTGCTTGAGGTTTAAAATCCATAAATCATGCTTCATCTGCCCTCTTAAACTGAGGAGACTATAAAGCTGACATTCTGAACTTTAACCTCATAGTCATCATTCAAAATTCAGACTACTGGAGTACCCAAACTGTGCTACTGTCCAATGATTTACACACATCCATGCACTACTGCATACTCTGTGTGTGTGTGTGTGTGTGTGTGTGTGTGTGTGTGTGTGTGTGTGTGTGTTACCTTGGTTGGAGTGTTTCTGCCTGAAGTTCCAGTTCCAGCGCTGGGTTGTGTGGACGTACCATTTGCTGCATCCTGCTTACACCTGTACATCTGAGAACAGAGATGAAAATGTCACTCTGCAGGCTAATGTTAACTCAAATAACTCAACTGATGGTTAATTGCAATGAAATTAATAACATGGACACCTGCATGAAGTCAGAAGAGTAAACCAAATGCAGTCAATCCAAATGAATTTTCTATTTTGATATTCTGTTAAATAATTTGTTAAAGTCAATAATCACTGTATAACTTTTACAACTGAAATATGTGCATGCATTTGGCACACATGCATTTGCATGACAATATTTGAAAATAACATTATCTGGGAGGACTATTGAATTAACATTTCGAAGCAGAAGTGATGCAGGATTTCAACGTTTCTTCTCTTTCTCCCTTTTGTGCTCAGTAAGTAAGACATTTGGTTTATATCTTGTACTGACTGGCAATTAAACAGATGTGAAGCTTTGACAAAACCTTGCACATAAAACACAAGCAATCAGACACCTCCAGCCATGTACCACCCCAACACACAAGACACAAATGTCAGACTTTCTAAGAAACGCACTATAAACAACACTGGCTCATGTTAATGGATAAGCCATGGACGACGACAGAGTGTGTGAGTACAGGAACACAACACGAGGGAGTTAAGGTGGTTGAACAGAGTTTACCTGCATAGGTTTGCGTGTGGAGAAAGACTTAGCTGGAAGAGGGGGAGGACAAGCATGGCTAGTATCCCCAACCGCCATGATGTCCTGGTACCAGCGCTCTAAATCCAGCCTGGACACCAGAGGCCTGTTCCTCTCAGCCTAGGTATTACAAGCAGTACGGGTGTAAGAAAAAAGCAGCCAAGATGATAGCAGAAGAGGCAGGTGGAAGAAGGAAAGAAGAAAGAATATATGCAGCCATGTCCAGATCTCAAATCATTTCCATGCACACCAATATATAAGCACCTCTTTTCTCCATATGATTTAGCACACGGTATATTCATAGCACTAGACACAGAAAGTGATTGAAAAAAAAAAAACATAGAACACACACCTCAGCAGAAAGAGACTGGGCAGGGTCACACTGTGACATGTGGCTAGAGAGGGCAGGGTCAGCTACTATAGCTTGGAATGATTGGACAGGAGCCGTTGTGGAGGGATCAACCATGTGCATCCCGAAGAGCTGGTTCAACTGACTAACTGTCACATACTCCTTTACCCAATTCAAGCGTTGTGTACACATACACAGACAGAGGAGAGAATGTGGTGAAGGCGTTAAAAAGCAGAAAGACACAGAAGCATACTATGTTTAGAAATATGAAATGAGCTCGCTGGATTATCTACATTCTGAGATGAGCAAGGACTAGAAGAAATAGCAATGAAGAGCTTGGAATATAGACAGCCATAAAGACAGTCATATGACAGAAGCAAAAAAAAGACATAATGAGTCAATGAGCATGTAGAAAGTATGGATAGGAAATTGCACAAAAAGAGAAGGTGAGCTGTACATTCATACCTCACGAGGGGTATCTGGTGTTACAGCAAGAGAAAGGCAGGAAGTGGTAGGGGCAAAAGAGGTGGCTTGAGTTGGGACACAACCACTACCATACATCTTAAATACATCTGAAAGTCTGAGGTACTCCTGAACACACACAAATCAAAAAAGCACCAACTCTCATCTCAACCTCTAAATACCATTAAATATACACTCAAAGAACAGTTCATCCCCAACACATCACTGCATACTCACTCCCACACACATGCACAAACTGTATACAGCCCTATCTCAAAGTATTGGAACAGCAAGGTCAATTCTTTCGTTCTTCCACCTTTTTTACCCAATGAAGTCTTTGTTGTGTTGGCAGTGTGCTTGGGGTCATGCTTGGATGCAATTGGGAAACAGAATGTTTCTGTAAACATATTAATTCATTCTGCTGCCTCCATCATGAGTTACATCATCAATAAAGATTAGTGTCCCATAGACAGCTCCCTGGTCTTGATGTTGGTTTATCCTTTTTAGCAATAAATGTCATCACAGGAAAAACCCAGGCTTCAAACCAAGAGTAGACATCTACTGTCAGTCACATTTTCCAATATTTCAGATCACTTGGAAAATGTGTGGGTTCAAACAAAAGGTACCAAGTTGTTTAACAAATCTATATGTAAATATCAAGAAATGAATGCAAGCTGTAATCAGTCATCTCATATTTATCATTTGCTCTCAAACCAAAATGACTTCAGGGTATAGCAAATACAAAAGGATTGGACTTGCCATTTCAAATATTTTGGAGGGAACTGTAGGTCACCTGCCCATCAAATACTAACACCTGTACTCCTTCATGCAGTAGAAGACCAGGAAATGTTTCTCTGATCTTCATCTGGCCAGTTTGGGTGAACTTGTGCCTACTGTAGCATTACATTATTCCTGGCTTATAGTAGTGGAACCTCATATGGTCTTCTGCTGTTGTAACCCATGTTTTTGTGTGCACTCTGACATGTTTTTCCATTCATCATCATTGTACAGAGAGGCTATTTGAGTTACAGCTCTCTCCACAAAATTGCTGATCACTGGATTTCTTTTTGTTTTCCACAGGATTCTGTGTAAACTCTAGAGAATATAGGGACTGTACATGAAAATCCCAATTATCAGCAGTTTCTGAATTACGCAAATCAGCCCATCTGGCACCAACAACCATGCCACAATCAAAGTCACTGATGTTTGATGCGAACCTTAACTGAAGCACTGTCAGTATGTGCAGGATTGTGTGCATTGTGCCTCTGCCACATGATTGGCTGATTCAGTAATTGCACGAATGTACAGGTGTTCCTATTAAAATCTAGAAATAAAAACAGATAGTGTATAATCACCTTCCTCTCTTAAAAGCTGTCGCATTGTTGTGAGTCTGAATGCAATTAAGAAATGATGAATCACCCACTCAGTGCAATTTACACCATGCGAAAATGAAAACCACAATCATAGCACATGCCTTAGTCTCACCTCACACTGTGACCTATACACGAAACTTAGTCAACTACCCGTGCGTTGCACAGTTATACTTGTGCAGAGGCAGAGAAAGCACTCTACTGAGTAACATGCACTTTAGACTGAGGCAGAAAAAGCGGTCTACTGAGTAACATATAGTACACATTCAACAATCTGTGTTAATTTTACCCAGAACGCTTCAAGTATTTTTGTTAGACAGCAATCATAGACTATATGATGGGACGATATGATTACTACTCTCATGCTGTTAATGTTTCTTCAGCCACTTATACATTACATTATATCCAGGCATTACATTATAGCTAAATTACAGTTGCACTTCTATACTATTTGGCATTTCCTTATAAAAAAAAAAGTCAGATAAAAGACCCCTGAAACAATCCTGATGGCCACCAAGCACCAGCATGCCACTCTTTTACCTCCTGAAGCCTGATGGGGCAAGAGTGAGGGGCGGAGCTTTGGATACAGGGAGCAGGCAGTGGGGGGTGCTGGATAAGGTCTTCATTGGAAAGGTCAGACTCGCTGATATGTAGAACATCCTGTTTAGAATATCAGTTGTTGGAATGAACTACAGGGCTCATTTCTAAACAAATAAACCATTAAACCTCTCTTAGCTACTGGGCAGTACCACTCCACTCCCTTGTTGCTTTTACATATTTAATAGACAAACAGCAAGGCACTGCAACAGAGTTTATTGCCTGTGGCAAGAGCCTAGATTAAATTTTTACATCACTGCCAGAGACAGTGAAGCAGATACTATAGATATTAGTAGTCTTACAGTATTCCAACGATATGGGTGGATATTTCAACACCCAGCACAAAGTTCTGAGCTAGCAAACAAACATCGACCCATGAATATTAACGATGCTCAAGAAGAAAACAAGTCTTTCTAGATAGTTTACAAACGAGGGCCTGTCAGACCAATGGCAGCAAATAGTGACAGAGGCATGATATTATCTGACAACATTACAGATTCTTGGAATGTAATAGGCTGAGAAGTCTGCTGATGCCAGTTCTGTGTTCTCACCTCCTGCATCATGTTAGAGGAATTGGGGAAAGTTTTCCCTCCAGTCAGGCTTTGGTATCTCCTTTCCAGTGTAGCCAGTCTCTCCTTCTCCTATGTGATTCATACAAAATGAGTTCATTACAACAGCATATTAGAGGACTGAACAGATGCTGTATTTGAATGCATTAGAATAGTAATAAGTCTAAAATCTTACAGCGTCAAAGACAGCAAACTAGGTTCATATTGCATAAACAACAGAAGGTGAAAACTGAACATCAAAAAGAGGCAAGATAAATGTGAAGGCTTTATATTTACTTATATTTATTAATCTCAAATAATGGTTACTTGTCGCTGCTATTTAACTCCAGTGTAAAAATTATCCTGTAACACAGAGTGAAACTGAATTCCATATACCTTCTTGTTCATAGTGTTTCCTCACTAGATAGGGTATAACCTAATGTTGTTGTAGAAACTGCATAATACCTGCACAATAAAACCCCATTTAAGCTGTGTGGCATGCTGAATATTGCCTGTTCAGAAGAGGAGTCTGAATAATAAAGTCTTTCATAGTCTATTTGTGGTGTGTTTTAACATCATGTATCTAAGATGTTAGCCAGACCGCAATGGGAAAAACTTTCGGCCTGCTTTCTGCAAAGTAGTATTATGAGTAGTCAACTACTTATGCCAACCCATATGGACTAACCTTATGCAGCATTTGCAGGGCCATGGTTCGGTCTTTAGCCATCCTCTCACAATCCTGAGCTGCCTGCACACCTAGCTGATTGGCCTGAATCTCAAGGGCAGCCATTTTCTCCTAGGGGAATATGGGAAATGCAGTTTCGAGTTTAAGTCCCACTTTTATAATAGTCATAGTTATCACAACCTAAGTACCGATCTGTTTCACACCCTGCATACCTTCCTCTTGGCCACACTGCGTTGGTACTCTGCTTTCTCCTTGAGCAGCTGCCGGCTGACCGTCTCCTTCTCCTCCTCCAGACTGCTCTCACGTTCCAGCTGGCGGAACTCCAGGTCCTCAAAGCGTTTTGAGCCAGACTCCAGAGCCTCGGCCTTCTGCAGACAGAATGGAGACGGAGCGGAGACGTGGACACGGAGACAGACCGACAGGTGGACAAGAAAAATAGACAGATGAACATAAATGCCTCAGTGACTCTGTTGTGACTTTATCTGTTTCTATACATTTCAGTAAAAAAGGTGAATAGTTGGGATTGAAGAAGAATTCCTTGTGAACCTGTGCAATATCAGTTGATTAGTGAGATATTTTTGTTAAACAATGCAAAGCAAGCAAGCAGCTGAATGTGTTAGCATATGAACAACTGGTAATAATAGAACAACATGCAAAGACTGACCGAAACAATACACAAGAGTAGAAAAAACAAGTGTCAAATACTTTCTTATACAACAGAGAATTCTACAAAAAAAGAACATAACCAGAGAGAATGTAAAAGAGAAACCAGCCAACATACTCTGGAACTGAATATACAATACACATACTATGAAGATATGAATATTTTTTCCCCCTTCTAAATATCATTTCAATATCATTTAGCAATAAATCAAAGCAATTAAAAATACACCTGTATGTTAAACTGAATGTGTCATTTGATCTCACTGGGTATGTTTACATGAACACTAATAATCTGATTATGTTGGATCAGATTTTATTAATTAGTCATATAACCAGTATACCACAAGCTGTTATTAGATTTCAGGGAATCTGAGTACGTATACAAACAGAATCATAAAAAAAAGCTTTTCTTCCTCGTTGGATAAAAAAAGTACAGGATTATATGCAAATAAATATTTACCGGTGAAGTGATTTTAACTTCAGCTGTGTTTCTAACCAATCGACAATAAATACTCTACATGATAGATTACAAATACTTTGTCTACGTGAAGAAAATGAAACGATCCAAAGTTTATCAATACCACTCCACTGTTTGGTCGATAAAATAATTTAAGTACTTACAAGCTGCTTGATTCCAAAAATGCCTTCCAGCTCTCTACTGGAAAATGTAATTAAACTGCTAGCTTTGCAACTTGTAGCGATGATAGTAAAATAAATCTGATTAGCAGCTGACTCTAGACCCAGATTTTATTATTATCACATTACTGAAGTGCATGTAAATGTGTCGCAAAATCTGATTTGCTGCAGTTATCAGATTATTTTGTACATGCAAATGCACTCTCTGTAAACAAACCCAAAATCTTTCCCTGCTTTTTAAACCTCTCTACCCCTTCAGTTTGTTCGCTATTGCCTCGGCTCTTCGTTCCTTTCATTTTAGCTGAACTTTTGTCCTTGTTTATTTTGTGTTGGTGATGCTCCATAGGGCAGTAGGAGAGGAGACTGACCCTGGCAAGCTGTTCTTGTAAGTGCTCCCTCAGAGACTCGGGGCATTTGTGAAGCTGGCTCTTCAGCTCACTGTACCCGTCCCTCAACCTGGCCAGGACGTCACGCTCGGCTGAGACATTAGCCCTCCCCTATGAAACAGTAAACATATGCACACATACATATACACACAAATACACACAAGCATGTGCACACACAGAGCAAACCAGGGATGTGAGAGATGAAGAAACAAAACTAACACTGCTTAAAAGCAGTATGCCTGAGATTTCTCTGCCTCTCTTTCTTCCTCTCATGTTACTCAAGTACACAATCTTTTTCTGTTTCTTCATAATAAATTGGCTTGGGTCATGCAGTGGTCTTATTATAGTTTTATTACAAACTTACAAGACAAGAAATTCTTTTTCTTATAATTTATCAACAGTTCAAACACCAGTCAGTATCATGACTACAGACAATCCCAATTGTAGTATGGGTAAAGCAAAGCGTTTGGTTGTTAAAGGTTAGAAAGAAGTTAGTAAAAAGCTCTCACAAACAGCTTTCAGTAGAAAAATGCAGGAAACAAGAAATTTCCTCCTTGCTGAAAGCACAATGCTTCTAGGTGCAAAATAATGCATTAAATAACATAAGCAAACCGTTCCTTCGTGTATATAAGGGTTTACCTTTTCTTTCTCCCTCTGAATATTTTTCTCCACTTCAGTCAGTTTGAGCTGAATCTGATTGATAATCTCTAACTCTGCCCCGACTTGATCTAACTCGGCTCTCCTTTCCCCCTGCAGCAACGCCCGCTCCATCTCAGCCTGCAGAAAAAAACAAACACAGCTAACATTGTCATAAATATTTTAACGTTTATTTGAATTTCTGATTAATCTGTGAACATCCAACACTTCCAAAATTAGTGGGCACTGTAATCACACTGAGAACTCCTAAGCATTATTTATGATTAGTAAATCGCACAACAAAGTTCCTATAGACGTTCCAGTAACGTGACGTTAACGTTAACGTGACGAAATTTCAGAATGCAGCGAAAGTACAGCAAACAGATAAAAAATTTATAAAAGAACAGCAAAAATGCAGGAAATGGAGATTAAAGTTGTGTGTATTAATACAAACCCCATTTCCAGAAAAGTTGAAACACTATAAAATTTCAATAAAAACTGAACTGTAATTTGTTAATTCACTTGAAGCTTTATTTAACAGACAAAAGGACAAAGAAAAGATTTTCATTGTTTTTGATGATGAACTTAATTCTATTTGTTAATTATAAACAGATTTAGAAAATTTAAAAAAAGTTGGGACCGAGGCATGTTTACCACTGGCTCCCATCACCTTTTCCTTTAATTATACTTTTCAATCATTTAGGAATTGAAGACACTAATTATTGCAGTTTTGCAAGTGGATTTTTTTGCCCATTCTTGCTGTACACAAGACTTGAGCTGCTCAGCAGTCTGTGGTCACTGGTGTCTGATTCTCCTCTTCATGATGCTCCATACATTTTCACTAGGACACAGATCTGGACTGCAGGCAGGCCAGTCAAGCACAAGCACTCTATATGTACAAAGCCATACTTTTGTAACTCATGCAGAATGGCACTGCTGAAATAGACACGTAGTTCTTGGAAAAGATGTTGTCCTGACGACAGCGTATGTCTCTCCAAAATACCAGTATAAGCCTCTGCATCAATGGTACCTTCACATATATGCAGATCACCCTTGCACTGATGCACCCCCACGCCATCACAGATGCTGATTATTGCATTTTTCATTGGAAACCGTCTAGATTATCTTTTTTTTTATATCCTTGGCACATAAAATCTGACATCTAATTTTTTCACAAAAACAAACGTGGACTCATCGCATTTCCACTATCCTTCAGGATTTCAGATGACTTTGGGCTAGTGAACTCCTTAGGGTTTCTACGCAAAATTAACTTATAGCTTCCTCTTTGCAAAATACAATTTCAGGTTACCTTTATGCATCGAAATTTTCCCTGATTCCCTGAATATTCATGATATTATGAACTGTAGATGGTAAAAGACCTAAATTCTTTGTAGTCTCACACTGAGAAACATAGTATTTGAACTCACTGACAATTCTCTCATGAGAATTTGGTGGATTTGGTGGATCCAACCTTTGGTGGATGCTCCTTTTATAGCTCAATCTTGACGATCTCACCTGTTACCAGTTAAACTGTTGATTGCGGAACCTTCCAGAACAGTGTTACTTGTATAAACTTTTTAGTCTTATTTTGTCTCTGTCTCAACGTTTTTGAGTGTGTTGCAGACACATTCTGCTTTTTTAATATTTATAAATATAAGTATAAATATTTATAATATTTATACAATTCGGCTTGTCAGTGAACATACTGGAAATGTTTTCTTTGTACGTTTAACAGTTAAATAAAAGTTCAAGTGATTTAACAAATTACAGTTTTCATTTTTATTGCATTTTTTAAAGTGTCCCAACTTTTCTGGATATAAGTTTGTATATAAGTGTTAATATTAACTTGGATTTTTTTTATCACTCCTGTGAAATAGTGATTTTCATTTGTGCAAACACAAAAGCATTTTGGAATCATTTTACTTTGTTGTGTATAAGTCACTTGCCAATTATACATGGTTTTATTTTTTAATTCCAGGAAGATGTTTAGTCATTCTGTAAAATTTGTGATTGACCAGTCAGATCCACTCAGGACAGAAAGTTCACTGGCCATAGAAATGGACTTCGTCTTTAGCATAAGACAAAAAAGTTTCCCCAAAAAGAGTTCCTGAAAAGGTTCCTGGTAGAAACATCCATAATGCTAACAGCTCTTCTCGTACTATTGAAACAACACAACTTTATAAAAACTAGTTCTGTGTTTTGTGTTGCAGCTTTACAGCTTGTACAGGTGTAGTGAAAGTCTGACCTCTTGTCTGGAATCCTGTAGCTGCTGCTCCAGTTCAGTGACCCGAGTTTTTAGCTCCTCTACTCGTGCCAGAATCCTGACTCGCTCCTCCACTAGATAAACAAGCTCCTGCTGCCCCATTCCAGCAGTATCCTCATGCTGAGGAGGAGTGTGAGATACATAGTGAAAAACAAAGAAAGACGGAGAATCTAAAGATAGAACGAAAGTTGTAAAGGTTCTATACAAACTTGCTCGGATAACTTAGCAGTGCCTCCGTTATACAAAGGCATGGGCTTCAAGTAAGGAGTGAAGAACTATTTAAAGTATATGAGTCTATGAGTTCCTGCTTTTCTGAATGCATGCATATGTGTGTATATGTATAGGGGAGAGTACAATTGTCTTACCTCCTGGTGCTGGCTCTCTGTGCTGCTACACTCCTCTTTCAGGTTCTCATCATCACATTCTCCCAGCTGATGTATGTGAGCGTGTGAGCGCTGGACTGCCACACCCACCAGGTCGGAGCCGGGTCGCTGGTCCTCTGTCCCAGGGAACTGACCTGCTCTCCCCGTCTCCATGTCTCCCACAGGGTCCCCTTTATTGTACTCAGCACACAGGCTCAGAATGGTCTCTAGCCTCTGTCTTTCCTGTATACACACACCACACACACAGAGTTCAGAATCAGGGTGGTCTCCTGAATAAACAAATAAATAGGACGCTAACAGAGAAAAAGACACAAAGGTCAGTATTCAGGCATCAAAAGGCATCTCCAAGTACTCGCGCATGCATTTGAAATGATCCCGTTAAGGCTTTAGAAGTGCTGTTATGTCTTTGTGCAACGTGGTCTGTTTTAAGCAGATCCTGCTGACTGAAATCTGAGATAACCAGTGCCCACAAACTCGCCATGCCAGAGCCTTAACTTAACATGAACGCTGTACTTATAAGCATAATATATAGCACACAAGTGTAAACAGCATGACAGGATAATGTCACATCAACACAAGCAGATAAATAATCACCTCTGGCTACCTTGTTTCAGCTACAAGAACTCTTGGGCTCCCGTTGCAGCTCAGTCACTCACACACACACACACATACTTGAAAACCAGCCCCCCCACACCCCCCGGGGCTAAATCTCAATGACCCCCCTCAAAACATGTGGACTAATGTGACCTCTCACCCTTACTACAGTAGTCAGCTGTTGCTGTCACTCTACATATGTCACCAACCATGTGTGTGTGTGTGTCTGTGTGTGTGTGTGTGCGTGTATGTGTGTGTGTGTGTGCTTGATCTCTACCTCTCTCCTTTTTCTTCACTCTCTGCTCTCCCAATCTCAGTTCCTCCTCGCTCTTTGTCTGAGTCCTGGCTCGCTGATCTGTAATGCTCTATGAACTGGACCTTATTATACTTCACACAAGCAGCTGACAACACCCAAAGCTGCCTTGCTCGCTGACACTGGCTCTGCGCTTCTACATGACTAAAATAACATGGCACTCTAACAAGAGCAGCACCACAAAGAAAAAAAAGACTACTGCAGATAATGTAGTTTCTTTTTAAAAAAAAAATGCATTAAGCATTCATTCAGTCAGTCACAGCCTTTAATTAACAAACTGTACTACTGCCATTTACAAGTTAACATGTGTATACGAGTGTAACGTCTGCACAAAGAGTGTCCTGAAGTAAACCAGTATAGTAACAGGAATCGTGAAGGAATTTGAAAAGGTACCGTTCTCCACTGGTGTACTCGCACCAGGGCAGACGAGTAAATAAAATGTACACAACAAACACCACTGTGGTTTACTGATTACAGACAAATTCTAACAAAGACAAATGATAACATGGGGAATAAACGGATAAAATACAGTATAGCGCTTTCTCCTTAACGATTATTAAATCAGTAATGTGCTATAAAGAAATCCAGTGTTTCTCTAATCTAATTCAGAGTGAGTGTAAATGAATATTCCACAAAGATTATGTCATATCCCAGCTGAAATGTAGAGATATGTTGGTGCCTGTATACTTGCATGCCCTATTTCAGATCTTCAGTTTATATGTTCAGGTATGGGCTGATATTCAAATCTGCACCTTGCTTTTTTTCGAAAACACCTTTCTCAATCTCAACCTTTAACACGCTGTGTTTGTCGAAATTAGTTATTACCGATTGTATCTTTGTTCTGAAATCAATACATTAAAATGAGTGCTTGAATTCTCATACATGCTCTCTTGCTGAGGAGACAGAAAGGCAGCGCCTGTAAACGCCGACTGCAGTGTAGCTAAGCAACAACATTTTCCTTAACAAAGAGAGTGTCAGCTCAGCTGGCACGCTTGGTAAAGATGCTTCTACCCAAACAAACAAAAAAGGGCTCCACATACAGTGTGTGTGTGTGTGTGTGTGTGTGTGTGTGCACAACCCAGTTTATAATGAGAGCTCTCCTTTAGCTCACAATAAGCGCTCAGCCTCGGGGTTCTCGAGAGGAGGACTGAACAAACATGAAGGTCAAAATTACACATTTTAAAATGACCTATGTCAAAGCTTAGCTCCAATCTACTCAGCTACTGGGTGTTTAGTGTGAGAGGGGATTACTGTCTAGCCAGGAAGGAGGTGATAGCATGAGTGTGGGTGATTTGAGAACGGGAGTAACTGAGCTCCGCTGGTGGCCGAATGCTGCTAACGAGGAAAGCAGTAAACAGTCTTTCAATTACCCTCTGCCTCTGTCTCTCTTAAGTACAGTATACAGACAAACACAAACACACACACACATGCGCAGACACTGTAATGTTCAAGAGCCTGGCACTAGACGAACGAGGATATTGTCAACATGGAATGATCCGATTAAAAACAATTAACCTTTTACATTATCACTGGTCCTGGATCTGTTGCAAAGCAGGTAACACGAAAAATAATAACAAAATGCTTCTCGGTGGGGTGGGACCCTGAAGGCTTTGTCTTTTATCTTGTGTTATATTTTTGAGAGAATGGACATGAAGTCAAACTATTCTTCTGAAAACAAATAAACACACAATGAAACGAGTAACTCTCGAGTACAGGGTTCTGGCACAGGAAACATGGAGACATGCTGCCCTCTAGTGAAGACTCCTGTGTTCTGCATGCGGGTGGGATTCTTCTCAGTTTCCACGGTGACACAGCGAGGAAGAAGTAGTGACCTCCAATACCAAACATCTTAGATCTCCTCGAGATGAAAGTGAAAGACAGTATGCTTCACTGGACTTTGATGTGTCTGTCTCTGCATGTCTGCATGTTTTTATATCTTAGTAGGGACCAAATGTCCTGACAATGGTAGAAAAGCATTTTTTTTACCACTTTTTATAGTGTTAAAAAATAATAATATTTAATAATAAGTTTCCTCTTAATTACTGGGGGTTAAGATTAGGGTTGGATTTAAAAAAGTGTAGGGATACCATTATTTAGCTGCAATCAAAGGTCCCCACAAGGGTGTGTGTGTGGTAATTTCAAGATAATAGAGGCAGGATGTAGCATGACAGCAGAGTACGCATGGCAATGAGCCAAGTGGGCCATGGCCCAGAATCCTTACTGATGCTCGCTCTTTATACACATACATACACAGACACACCCACCCACATACCCATACACACAGTATTATATAGTAAATGCATGCCTTTTAATGTCACACCTATACACCTATACCTATACCTGCCTAATTTACTTATATATTAATGTCTTTTTGTTGTTTTTTACGCTGATTTTATTGTTTGTCTCGCCGTTGTCTGATATGACTGTTTCTGTTTGAGCCATGCTGTAAACCCAATTTCCCACATGGACAATAAAAAACTGAATCACATTACTTGTTATTGGGATCCAGGCACAGGGGAAAGGTAATCGCATGAGTTGCTCTGGCACATTCAATCTGTTTTAATAAGCGTTT
The DNA here is from genome assembly GCA_025674545.1 of Hassar affinis. Classification (NCBI taxonomy): domain Eukaryota; kingdom Metazoa; phylum Chordata; class Actinopteri; order Siluriformes; family Doradidae; genus Hassar; species Hassar affinis. The sequence continues at coordinate 8,056,024 of JAOVYV010000029.1, forward strand.
TGAGACAACCTGGGTCATTTTCTCCCTCGCTTTCTCTTGCTTTACATTCAGTTTACTCACCTTGTGTGTCAAGTCATCGGTAAGGTATGCGGCATTTATTTAAAACAAATGTGCTTGATGGCACAAACAGATACAATATCTGCTTTATAGAACACAGTAAAATGTAAAACCTGAGGGACATGATGATGTACTGATGATTAGTAAAAATCACAGCCTGTTTAACAAAACCACTGCCAGCGTCACCACTCACTAGAAATCTGCTGTACAGTATTTCAGCCATAACTGCAGTCACGTATACATCATATATGACAAATTTAACCTCCAAGTCAAGTTTCTGTCCTGAAGTATTATAAACTGGTTATACCAGAAGACTGATGATTTTTCATGGAAAATGTCTTGCTGCTCATATTAATTTCCCTGTTGTCTCCTAAAATAGCTTTTCCAAAGGGAATAAAAGGAATGTGTCTCTGCAGTGACAGCTGCTCGGCAGCTCATAATTAGGACTCTATGAGCATGAGTATGTGCATTGTGGATTTAGGAATCTGGATGGGTTTAGAAAGAAATAGAACAGCAGTCTGTGTCCCAGGAATAGCAATCGTGAATTGAACAAAGCATATTAATATGAAAAAAAAAAAAAAGCTAGGGATAATATGGGGTAAGCGTTTGTGGGTTGGACCGGCTTTGACATTAAAGAGACATCAGGGTATAAAGTGTTCAGAAAATTATAGGGTTACTCTAGGGTGACTGTGTTTAAGCAATTAGATCATGAGGATGTGTGTATGTGTGTGTGTGTGTGTGTGAGAGAGAGTGGATTAATGCTTCAAGGCAGTGTTGGGTAAATATAGCATTCATATAGCCACACCCTCTGCCCACAGCATTTTACAGGACACTCAGGAATTTACACCGATGTGTTTACTCTTATCACTGCTTTAGCTCCAAACCCCACATCACTGCCTGCCACCAGTGAGAGAAATTCTACTTCGCTTTATAAACTTTAGTCAACACCTCCTTTCCTTATGCACACAGAGTTATGTTCCTATAGCATCGCTATATGCTGGCCAACATATCTGGAAACTATTTATACAGATTACACACTCATGCAAATATACAGAACACTTAAAACACACCCACCAGTCTCTCCATTTCTTGCTCTTTTATCCTCTCGTCCCGCTGCCAGCGATGGTATTCCAGTAGTTCGTCCTCGCTGTCGTTGATTTCTGAGATACTGTTCTTACGTTCTCGTACCCTGGGTTGGACGGACCATGGTTCTCTGGGGTTCTTCCTCTGACTACGAGGGCTGGTAAGGGGAGAAACCCCAACCTGGGTACTCAAACCTGGGATCTGAGTAATTTGACCAACACCACCTTTTTGCCGTCCAGCACTGCTTGTGGGGTCCTTCAGGACAGCGGACACAGGAGAAGGGCTTCTCGCCCGTACCCCTTTTATTCCAGCAGCGTCTTCCTGCACTGTGGCTCGTCTATGCTGTCGAGGGCTCTCTGGTACACTCTTTCCTGACTGGCTCCGACTTGAAAGGGATACCCCAGGTAGGGCTCCAGGCAGAACTGGGACTCCTTGCAGCCCACGACGTGCAGTACAGGGGCTGGGAGGAGGACGTTCTCGGACTGGAGTGCCACTGGTTGGTTCTCCTGCTCGGCGGTTGGACTGGGGACAATCTGGAGGAGCGAGTGAGCGCGAGTTTGGCTGGATGGACTGAATTCCAACATCAGCTGATGGAGTCTCCTGGAAAGTTAATCCTGCACTGGATCTAGGACTTGAGGAGGCAGAGGAGCTGGAAGTCCTGATCCTGTTGTCCCTGTCTGAGTCTCCTGGGAAACCAAGCACTGAACGTAGGCCTTCTGGACCTCCTCTGACGTCCTGGATTTGGCCTTGGCGACTGGCTGTAGGGCTTGCTGAAGATTCTGTCAAGGCTTTTCTGGGAAGCTTAGGACTTTCCTGTAGCTTTCGCCCTCCACTGCTACTGCCAAACCTAGCTGTTGATTGCCTTGGCTGGGGAACTGGGGGCTGGACTGTATGATGATGGGAAGCTGAATGGGAAGGCAGGTTAGCAGTGTCTACACGAGGGCCTGGACTGCTGGCGATTAAGGGAGATGAAATAGGAGAGAAAGGAGGTGTGGTGTTTTCATAGCTAGATCCAACAGACATAGCTCCAGGGCTGGCTGGAGAGGAGAGGTGATAGCGGCCACCTCCATTGAACATGGGAGAAAGAGGTGACTGTGGGATAGGGTGCTCAGGGTGCTTTCCAGCCTCATTTGTGGAGGACTGAGTGTCATTCATAGTTAAAGAGTCCATGATGTCCTGAAGGTCCTTCTCTATAGAGTGGGCCATAGGGCCATGGCCTGGAAGAAGCCTCTCATGAGGCACAGGCTGGTGGTTTCCATTGAGCAGACCATGGGGCTCTGTAGGAAAGAGTTAGTGTTACAGTTAATATCACATGTATTTATATTAATTTAGGCAATTTGAGACAAATGGCTGATAAAGTTACTAGTGTCAGTGACAGACAGACTAACAGTTATTAGTTATAATAATTATTTAAAATTCTTTTTTTACACTGTAACAAATTATTTACTTTGGTTTCAACAATCACTGTCTGAACACCTGCAGATTTCATTTACCACATGTGTACACTATACCTAGTCAAGAAAAGGCTAAGCAAACACACATTAAATCTCTTTATCCCTTCCTCCCCGTCTTTGTGTCTAACAACATACATACGCATGTGCACCCCCACACGCACCAACACATTTCCCCACCTCATATCTCCAAGGCCACACAGGAACTGGGTGTGGCATGCCATGCTGCCTCCCTCAGTACAAAGGTCAGACAGGACAAAGAAGAATAGTCCTTGAATTACAGCATGACTCATACTGCTCACACTGTGCCACTCTCCACCACACGCTCCTTCCAACAACCATCAATTCCCCCTACAGTCTCTTAGCTACACTCCTCATGCTGTACGCTTGTTCATTAAGGGCTTTTTAATGGAATCTTGGTTTTGGAACAAACCGTCGTTTTACAATATGCTGGGACTCGCTCGTCACTCTTATTTTCGGAGTCATAGTTGATATAAACAACACAAGTTTAAAGCAAAGAATACTGGCACTTTGCTACATGCAGTCACCAAACAAAGCAACAATTTTGAACTTCAACCTTGTATCTACCATGTCTTCAATGGCCTCATCATTGTCATGATGTCTCATTTGTCTAGCATGAAATTCCTCACAATAGGGTCAATGGGACCTTTCCAAAGGCTACACATCCATACAGAAAGGATCTCAAGGCATTCAGTGTGTTATTCATTCCAGCGGAGTCACTTGTCTCCTTAGAGACTTACTTCATGTACACAAAGGCCAACGAGTTAATAAAGCACTAATTAAACCGGTGCTGTGTTCTGTAAGCTGAGAAAAACGCAGTTCTTTTTCCCCACAACAATACTCCAATTATTAAATCAGCTCTTAGATGCTTGTTTCTGTAATCGTGAATGAATGGAGCTTGGAAGTAAAACTCTTCTGGATTACAGGATCAAAGTTTCTGTTTATGCACGCCAAACCCTGAGGTGAAATTTTTCATCATACAGTATCAATGTACATAACATAAAATCTTTAAATCAACCTGTTCTGCAGTAATGAATCAGTGAATGTAGTCATGATGTAACTCAGAAGTGCTACCTGAATGTCCTCTGTAGGCGTTGATGAGCCCAGGTTTTCCTTCTGGCATCATACTCTTCATCCTGAGAGCTTCCTCTGGGTGGTTGAAGCGGAAGAAGGCAGACTGGCCAAAACAAAGCATGCACCCTGTGACACAGAGGATTATCATGATCAAACAAACAAACAAACAAACAAATAAGGCTGCTTACAAGAATGTGTTTAAATATCATACTATCCTTTTATCCTCGTTCACATCATCGCAAACAGATGCCCTCTCGAGCGTCCAAAAAATACACAAATATTTTTATTACCTGCTTAAGTTTACTCTCTTGTGTATTCTGTTTTTCTTCCTTATTGTTTGTAAATCCACAAAGCTCGTTTCACACAGGAATTCTTTTTCATTTTGAGTTGAGATTTCTTTCTTTTACAAAATCCATCCATCTATACTTTATGCCATATTTGCATTTTGCATCTGAATTACTTTAAATGCAAATCTGAGCTGGGTGGAATTGCTAGCAAACAAGATAGACAAACATTAATTAAGAAATTTTCTCCATCAGGGACTGGTGGAAACTGGTAGGCATGGTGTTGTTATGGCTGAGCATATAAAAATAAAAGCTCGTTCAGAAAGTCCACACAAACTTAAACAATACATTTTCACCAATATTGTCTCACAAAATTAAGAAATGCATGGAGGTCTCTTTAGTAGGTCTCTTTTGTTCAATTCTTATTACTTATAATGCAGCAAACATCTGCCAAGAGTTTGAATGATCAGCAATTTCAAGGATACTATGTTTACTGAAATTCACATGAAGCCAAACACACACACACACACACTCCTTACTGCTTTGCTGTGCAGTGATTAAAGAGACTGGTGAATCAATACTGTTTGTCACTCTGCCCATAAATAATGACTCAGGCTTCCATTTCATAATGAACAGTGACACTACAGGAAGCACGTGGCCAACATGAAGGATGTAAATTACAGCATGGTGTTAAAGCACCAGATATGAGCTGTCACACCTGCACTAGCTAAGGCAACTTTGATTTAACCCTGATGCTCCAAAACAATATCTCGTCTCCCCTTGGGCATGAAATTGATTATGCATTCACAACAACCTGATTCATATTCAGAGCGTGTTCTGTGCTGTCTCTGCCTCTCACAGCGAATTGATATTGATGTTATCTTTCTTTTGATTTAGATCTCTAGATTGGTTCGTATTTATTCCTGACAGCAAGGACAAATCAGTGCAACACTGGAACTAATATCATGTGTGCAATATGTGCTATTTAGGACCATTTAAATTAGGACCAAATAAATTAGGCTTTCTATCCTAAAAACATTGTTCCACAGCTCAATTCTCTTCTTCCCACATGACCAAAAGTGGCACAAACTGTCACATGCATAACCCAGTGAGAGTTCTCACACAAAGCATTCTCTACGGTTTACACAAACTGGAGCGAAAAACAAAAACTATTCAGTTCTGTGGGCGGAAATACCTTGTCGATGAAAGAGCTCAGAGAAAAAGTGCCAAGAGTTTGAGCTTATCGGATGTTTACTGTAACTCAGATTACCACCCTATAGAACTGTAATGAGCAGAAACACATCACAGGCTGCACAACACATTAATCCTTGAGATGGATGGCTACAAGAGCAGTAGGCCAAATTGGGTGCCAGTACTGTCAGCCAAAATCAGGAACCTGAGGCTATGGTGGGCACAGGCTCAACCTAACTGGACAGATGAAGATTGCAATAATGTTGTCTGGTCCTATTAATTTTGATTTCTTCTGCAACATGTCAGACTTTGATATCAACAGCATGAATCCAGCACGAATCAGTCCAACATCTGATCTAATATCACATGTGAAATGTGTTCTATGTAGGATCATATGTCTTAAGTTGTACACTTCCTGTAATCAAATACTTGCACTCTGGCTGTAGAATTTACTTTCAGAAAAGACAAATACATCATTTTTCGATGTAATCTCTCTGCTTTTCAATACGCTTTTCCATCAGTCAGCTAGCTTACGTATTCCCTCATTAAAAATGTTTTAGGCTGAGCTGTGGGCCATGAATACACTCTGTCTTCACCTCTTCATCAGATGTGAATCTTCCTCCTCGTCCTTGTAGTGCTTCTTTCCAAACGGGGGACCAAACAGGTGATAGGACTATAGGGAGGATGCTTTAACACCTCAAAGCAAAGTTTTTGGAGTGTGTTCACAGTATGGGTAGAGGTGTATGGATGTGCATCGCCATACAGCAACATGCCATATTTGGATATTGGATAGCAGTCCTCTGCATTTTGGGCACATTTTAGGCTTCAGCTCTTCAGTGAGCATCTCTCTGTAATGAGCACTGTTGATTGTTGAACCTTTTTCCTGATAATGTTCCAATACTGGCTCTTGAGAATCCCAGAAATCTGTAAGCATCTATTTTCCATCTGACGGTTGATATTTTTTTTACTTTTTCTTGGTCAACAATTGAGAATGTTACCATTCCATGCTCTGCCATTTACTCTCAGGCTTGTAGTGGACATTTTAATATAACAGAGTGCCGATAATTTTTGACTCGCCATCGTACAATGCAATATGTCTATATATCTTAGCTTCAAGGGTCCTTTCTTTTCTTACCAGATGCTAAAAAGTGGCACAAACATACAACAAAACCATACACACTAAATTGTGAAAGTTCAGATGTAGGAAAAAGATAATGGGTCTTTTTCAGTCCTCTGTGTTTTAATCCCTTATGTAACATATATTTTGGCCTAAAAGTGAGGCCACCGTGTAATGTGAATTGAGGATTGAGAATGGATAGATTTAAACTTTCTTATAACTTATATCAGTCGGTCAATGATTGTGAATTCTTCAGAGTTACATTCACACACTGTACATGTAGGAAACGATACATTAAAGGAGCATGAAGCAGCATGAGTGTATTATGTTTGCTTTAAAAATAAAAAATAAATAAATAACTGCAAATTCACTTGGGTGGAACTGGTGCAGTGGATAGCACTGTTGCCTCACAGCAAGAAGGTCCCAGGTTCGATTCAGTGGCAGGGTGGCCTGGACCTTTCTGTGTGGAGCTTACATGTTCTGTGCATGGGTTTCCTCCAGGGGCTCTGCTTTCATGTATGACAGGTGAATTGGAGACACTATGATCCCATGATGCTCATTCAGGGTACTAGGCCCAGTGTCTTTAATTTTGTAGACATGCCACAATGCCTCTTCAATCCCAAAACATAGTATTTTATACTAACTTGTATGGCTGAATGGCTGAGTGGGCAAACGCTAAATGTTAAAATCCTAACATCAGCTTCCCAGCACGCTGGAGACATAGAGTTCTGAATCTAGCCGCTGTAACACGTTGAGTGCCTGTGTAATGTGATATGTAACTCAGGATATGGAAATCTAATCATCTTTAATTATAATAAGGATGTCTAGCCCACCTTTATATACAGCGCTCTGCTTAGAAATATTTCAGTAACAACATACAACATAACGATAAGTCACTCAGAATAATTCATCCATTCATTCATTCTCTTGACCGCTTATTCCTTTTCAGAGTCACAGGAGAGCAGGTGCCTAGCTGGCAGCATAGGGCGCAAGGCAGGAACAACCCTAGACAGGGCACCAATCCAACGTAGGGCGCACACTCACACACTAGGGCCACTTGAGAGACGCCAATCAACCTAACGTGCATGTCTTTGGACTGTGGGAGGAAACCAGAGTACCCGGAGTAAACCCACGTGG
>JAOVYV010000029.1:8378109-8390437 GCA_025674545.1 Hassar affinis
ACACCATACTAATAAATTATTGTGGTCTAAAATGACAGGTGTTTCAGTTTCATTGTCTAACCCCTGTATATATACTTGTTTATATGCTAAGACAGGGCTTAGCTCTTCTAGGTTCATTCAGACATTCATATCATTCACCCCTTGGGAAAGAATCCTGTCTCTCCTAAACTTATGTAAATGTCAAACGATGATATTTAAAAGCAAATTATCTCTAGTCAAAATGTCTACAATGAGGTTTGCATGGTGCACTTGGTATTTTGTATCTCCCGCGTCCGGGAATGAACAACACTAACATGATAACATCCGGCGGTGGGTTGACCCACAGACTGGGAATCGATTCCCAAGCTTTGGAGTATGAAATGAGTAATAATGTGTCAGTATCACTTGTCATTCATACTACATCGATCATCACTGCGTTATGTGTCTCATATTACATAGTTCATTTACAGCTTTTTTAAACAGCAGGGAAACTCTGACCTGAAATTGATTCTTTGAATCAGACCCGGGAGTCGACTCCTAACTTTCGGTTCTCCTTGACAGACTCCGCCTACACCGGTAGTACACGCTGGACGATTAACAATTCGGTAACTCTCATATTTAGCTATTTTAATCAGAGCTAAGCATTAAAAAGCTGTTATTTTCCCGAGGAAGAGTTGTATTAGCCTTCATTAGAAGCAAGACTAAAAGTCTTTTATGCTATCAGGAACTATGTGCTTCCCAGTAGAGGAGATATTGGTCCTGTAGTGGAAAACATTTGAATACTGGGTCATATGATAATGCTGTATTTCTGATGTACAGAGTCATTTCTTGAAGGTGTAAACTGCATTCTGGTATGTTTAGGAGAGTGGGGGTAAATGGTACAGCAGTTTGGAAATTATCAGTAATTCCCACCACCTGGCAGAGCAAGGTAGGTAAAAGATCATTCCTGTATTTAATATCTAGAGTTTTGTATGAATATTAAACTCATTGCTGTGAAATGTAGACTGTTTCAACTGCACTTGATTTTTGCAAGTTTGTTATTTCATCTAGAGCTTCTCTGATTGTTTGTAGCCAGAGATCCTTTACACTGTAAAATAAATTTCATAATTACTTTAAGGTGAACAGTAATACTTTCTTATAGTAATATTTAATATTATTGGAGCTGTAGAGGTTTTTATTCATGAACTTTCCTCCAACAGAACCTCATAAGTCAAACTTGATGTTGTATTAAGGTTTGGATTAAATCCATTCAATGCAAGTAGCCAGTCAAAGAAAAAAAATCAAGGTCTGTGGTTGAGCTTCATAGACCCCACTTTAAGAACCACAGACTTACAGCATTTCTGCTTTTCCAGGGAATTTCTAAATTCAATCTAGTATTTTAGAAACGGATCCAGCACACTAATAACTTCTTATAGGTATCCCTTTTACACAAGTTGTTATTTCATGTGTTATACTCTTACACAAGTTGTACTTATTTAAGTAGATCTACGTCCTGCAAGCTGATTTCTGTCTTTTGCTGAAGAGGCATTTGCTTTTGACCGCTAAATGTGACTGAAACCACAATTACAAAAAAGACACAATTCACATGACATTGCAAAAACTAACACGGACAAGATCCTGTAATTAGTGTAATGACTTCTCAAACATGCATCATTATATCAAATATTTGATTCCATGATTGATGTCTTTTAGCCCTTGTGATTCTTAAAAATGAAACTTTATTGTTGAAACATGCATTTAAACATTCAAAAACCATTTCTCTACACTCATTACCCATTTTCTCAGTTCCACGTACCATATAGCTGCACTTTTACCATATAGCTGCTCTACAATTACAGACTGTAGTCCATCTGTTTCTCTACATACTTTGTTAGTCCCCAGTTTTATTCATTCTCAATACTGCAGTGACACTGATGTGGTGGTGGTGTGTTAGTGTGTGTTGTACTGGTGTGAGTGGATCAGACACAGCAGTGCTGCTGGACTTTTTAAACACCTCAGTGTCACTGCTGGACTGAAAACAGTCCGCCAACCAAAAATGTCCAGTCACCAGCATCCTGTGAGCACTGATGAAGGATTAGAGGATGACTAACCCGAACCGCTACTGTCTCTGACTTTACATCTACAAGGTGGAGCAATATGGTGGATGTGTCTCATAGAGTGCACATTAAGTGAACACGGTGTTTAAAAACTCCAGCAGCACTGCTGAGTCTGATTCACTCACACCAGTACAACACACACTAACACACCACCACCACAACATGCTGAGAATGATCCACCACCCAAATAGTACCTGATCTGTGATGGTCCTGTGGGGGTCCTGACCATTAGAGAACAGAGTAAAGGGGACTAACAGAGTGTGTAGAGAAACAGACAGACTACAGTCTGTAATTGTAGAACTACAAAGTGCTGATATATGGTAAGTGGAACTGAGAAAATGGGCAATGAGTGTAGAGAAAAGGAAGTGGTCATTATGTTATGCCTGATCGGTATATCAGACAACAGTGGGCCTCATTTATCAGTCTTTTAGTACAGTTGTGTGTAAATGTTTGTAAGTATAGGTAATGTAAGTAATAGTGCTAAGTTCTACATTTATTGAACCAGAAATGCTTAAGTTCATCACATATGGTTCTTGCACAGCAGTATTGATTATACAGTATTCTTAGGCTATAACCTCCATGTGTATTTTTTATCCCAGACAAACATGTCACGGCAGCTGCATGCACGAAGGATTGAGAAAGTGAACAAGAATGTGTGGTAATTATTTACTGGCAGTTTTTAATTATGTTTGCTTAAGATGCCCAAAGTGGATGTTTGGTTTTGGTTGGAGATGCACTTCACCCTGACTCTGGCTTCTCTTTACTTATAATATGTCTGTTATTAGGATCACCATTCCCTATATTTCTGTGGTCGTGTTGTGTTGTTTTGCTTTACTTGCACACCCTCACCTTTATGGTTACATGCTCACAAACCTTTTTTTGCGCTTTTATTTATGATATGTTCACAACGGCATACTATTGAACTATGTTCAGTGTTTTTGCACCTCAATAACCATCCTCCTCACTGTTCATTGTAGCAAAGTACACTTGCATCCTTTTCGGGCAGGTTTATTGCCTTAACAGTGAATATGGACATTTTCAGTCATCATAGACACTGCCTGAAAATGTAAAGTCAGTTCACGTTTTCAGTGTGAAATTGAGCTAATTAACCACAGACATTTATTATAACCTATCTTTACCAAGGAATACATCTAGAGCTGATAGTGTGGTTCCTTAAATGAATCCTCAGATTTCACCCATAGGCATGCCTAGATCGAATGATCAGAAAGCAGTGACATGTTTGTGTTTGTGTGCTAGGCTGGAATTTACAAAGCTAGCTGCTGAGTATAAGGTAGTGAACTTGGGTCAGGGATTCCCTGACTTTACTCCTCCCAGCTTTCTCTTGGAGTCTCTCTGCAATGCCATCAAAGGAGGATCCTCCATGCACCAGTACACACGCGCCTTTGTAAGGCATTTTTAGCTTTTCTTTCTTTTTTTGTTCATTCAAACGTTTAGTCGTGGATTTGCAAATGTGTAAATACAGCTATCCCTGCACACCAATCTTTGGGCTTTAATTGGGTTTATCTATTAAAATTGTATTATTCATGGGGAATCTTGCTATTTTGTAAAATGTAATCTGATTCACAGGGTCATCCAGCTCTTGTCAAGATCCTTGCGAAGTTCTTTGGGAGGATTTTGGCCCATGAAATAGACCCTATGCAGGAGATACTGGTTTCTGTGGGAGCCTATGGGAGCCTTTTTTGTGCCTTTCAAGCTCTGGTTGACGAGGGTGATGAAGTAAGATTGTATGATATTTATTATTGTACCGGAATTTAAAAAAATATGGTTTTCCCAAACCGCAGATTGAAAAGAAACTATTTCGTGGCACCACTCGTTTTTATGAATTGGGGAACCAAGAAGAAAACAATTTATTTTAAACCAGTCCCAACAATGTTAATCTCCAATCTGTCAGGGATTCCTTTACAGTCTCCAAAGTTAAGTTATAATAAAAGGTATCATTTTATTAACAAAATAGTGGTGAGAGTGACTAAATTGAAAGAAAGGTTGAAAGTAGAACACAGGAACAGCTAGTCTCAGGAATGACTCAGACCAAACAAAAGAATAGCTTAGGAATGGTGATTTGAAAACTAGTGTACAAAAGAGACATACATTAGTTAACTAATCTAAACTTGAATTGAAAATCAGGACATCAGAAAATCAGCATCAATTCTCAGGCTTATGAACAGAATTGTCAAGGCCTTACTCTCATTCTGCGAGGAGACACAATGGCTGGACACTGGATTCAAAGTTCCCATGTCACATGGGGATACATGCATTGCTATGGCACAGCAACTCAGTAAGAGGCAAATCTACTTTTCATGCAGAAGGCGCAAATGTTCTGTTTACCTCTTATTTGATGCAAGCTTTGATTTCTGTCATTTTCATTATCATTTCGTGATATTTGATGATATGCACAGAGAATCAGGAAATCAAAAATGCTGGCCAGGCAAAACTGACTCCAGGGTTCTTCTGACAATGGTGGATAGGGTAAACTATTCAGCGTGATAGACACATGTTGCTTTGGCCAGCCAATTAACACTACATGAGCAGACAATAAATCGAATATACAAAAGAAAATAATTTGCTTAACAATGAACACAAAATAACAGATAGAAAGAGTTCTCTTTCTTGGTTTCTTCTTGGCTTCTCATGGGCTGACCTGCCCTGACCTCTTACTCAACATCTTGTGCTCTCTCTTCTCCTCTTCCTCTTTATATATGTGTTAGGTTCATTTTAAGTAGTCTCTAGAAGGGGCATGGCTTTAAGTTGGGGGAGGTAACATTTTGTTCCATTTGAGCACAGTAAGATTTTTTAATTATTCTATCAATCTTTCTAAGTCCATGACAATCCATGACTATTATCATTTGCTTAGAAGTAATGACATGTGATTATTAAGAAAACATGATGGCCATTGAAGATTTATAAAAGAAGTATATATCAGTTACTACATTCCTAACATAACATACATTAAATGATTATAAGATAAAAAAGATACATGATATAGTGAGAAAGAAAACAGAGTACTAACACTGAAAAGGATAAGAAGTTAATATCTAGTTACAAACAAATTGTGCTTGATTTTTTGATTATTTCCTGGTAAGATTGAAACTACTATGATTATTTTGTGGTTACTTAATGTTGTCAAAACAATTCCTTACTCGTGCCATGAATTGAGTACAACACTAGAACTGCTCACTAATTAAAATGTAGTTTCTGGGAGATGATGCTTCTTTGTCATTGACATAATCACTGTTGGATGTTGGAATATCAAATATAAGAGGGCATCATATTAAGATGAATTTTATACTGTTGGACTGTGCACATGGTGATCTGTAACCTGGTGTCACTTGGAATTATGAAAAATATTGATATCTTCTCCTTTTTTGAAAAAAGTTTTGGCAGTGTTCTCTGTTCTCTAGTATCAGATTCTTTATCCTGAGAGAGATTTACAATCCTTTGAGTTAAACAGATACCGATTTACAAACCTGTACAGGGGTTAGGTTGAGGGTAAAACTGAACTAATATTCAACTAGTGTCACTTTTGCATTAAAGTATGCATTGTTGAGGTTGGAATTGAATGAGATGAGACCTTCTGCTGGTGTTCTGCTTTATGTTCTAAGGTGTTTCCTGTGTCCCTGCATAGCTGTGTTATCAGGAATCTCAAACAATGGGTCCTGTCTTTGCCATGAAAAAGTGTCTTGAGGATAAATTTTTATCAACTCAATCAGACAGGGATGGATAATGCATAACGCTACATTATGGTTTGAGTGGAAAATATTTATGACCTTATTTATGGCCTTATGACCTTACCACTGATTTTCACACGATGAGCCTCATGTTCTTATTTCCCTCCTCTGTCATGCTTGTTCTGTGGTCCAGGTTATCATTTTGGAGCCTTTCTTTGACTGCTATGAATCCATGACATTAATGGCTGGAGGAAAACCCGTCTACGTCCCCCTGAAGCCTGTGAGTGTTCACTTTCAAAAACTCAAGTAAAATGTTGCTTTAGTTACAAATGCTTTGGTATTTACATGTTTATTTCTTTCGTTTGCATTGAAACAATACAAAAAAGCTGAGGAAAAAAGCTAAATCTGATATCATTCCATACAGCACTGCAAAAACGGACTGGAAAATTATTGGCACTTTTTCAAATTTGTAAGAAATGATTGGATTTCAATCATGTGACTCTTCTTTAATTTGTATTTGTGGCAAGTAACAGGTGCTAGCAATATAGAAATCACACATTCAACCACGTAAATGGAGAAAATTTCTAACTCAATCTTTGTGTCACTTTGTACCACACTGAGCATGGAGCAAAGAAAGAAGAGCAAACAATTGTCTGAGGATGTGCGAACCAAAACTGTGTAAAAGTATGGACTTGTCAAGACTGCAGTCCAGTCTGCGCAGTGTCATTAACACGTTTACAGCCCATGGCACTGTAGCTATCCTCCCTGGAAGTGGACGGAAGTTGAAAAATGCAACAAAGGATTGCTCAAATGGTGGCTAAAGAACCTCAAAGGTACAGCACAGCATGTCGGCTTGCACTATTCATCACCATCTGAATGAAATGGGATACTATGGTAGGAGACCCAGGATAACCCCACTCTTAACAACATCGTGCTATACTTCTGTTTGCAGTTAGAGAGCTTGCAGCTGATGTACAGCACTGGATGCTCAAAGCCCTCCACCACGTGAGACAAGACTGCCCCCAGGCCACTGCTGAACACGTCAGTCTGTAACACGAAGTTAGGAGCATGCAATAACGGACCATCACAGAGCGCTTCTTTTACTGTAGTAGATGTCTAAATATGCAGGAGCATAGACATTATGGGGTGTAAGATTTTATCCATGAACTGTTGAAATTTTGTGGGAGCCCCCAAAAATCAGAATGGGAATGTGACAAATTGGTGTAAACCAAACAGTGTGGAGAACAGCATTTTTTCCCAGGACACCAATGTTAAGGGGATCTGCCAGTATCCCTTAACGAGATCCGGTGTCAAATTAAAGTGAGCGGCATGTCAATGTGGTGCATGGGATAGACATCAAATTTAGACACCACATTGACAAGAACATCTGTGCATATTCTCCAAAATAACTGACTAAATGCAGGTCAATTCATCAGAGCACCTGGTAGCTGGTAGTTGGGCAAGCTGCACCTCCCTTGATAGAAGCAGTAGTAGGGGAGCGGTCACTGATCAGCTGACCAATTCCACACTGCCACTGTCTAAGGTGTGCACTTCCAAGTCTGCATCTGCTGCAAAGGTTTGAATGAGGTTCACCAATGGTGTGGACTCCATGAAGGCATGCACCTCAGGATCCTGGGTTTTGCTGGTTCACTCATGTTTGTTCCCCTCCTAACTTTGCCTCAGGTTGCCCATGCTGCCACAACATCATTGTACCATTAATGGAAAACTAAATGAGGCCTTCAAAGAAAGCATGGTCCCTACAGCCAAACTTGGTGGAGGTTTAAAAATGTTTTGGGCTTGTTTTGCTTGACGGAGTACATGGCATCATGAATTCTTAAGAACACCAAAGAGTTGTGGAGCACAATGTATGGTGCAGTGTTAGAAACCTGGGTCTCTGTCAGAGGTCATGGGTCTTCCAGCAGAACAGTAACCCAAAGCATGTATGAAAAAGCACCCAGAAATGGTTTAAGACAAAGCACTGGAAAGTGGCCAGCGATGAGTATAGAGCGAGATATAGAGAGAGATCTCAAAGCAACAATTGGGACAAGGCATCATTTAAAGCTGAGAGACCTGAAGCAGTTGCCAAAAGAAGAATCGTCTAAAATTCCAGTAGAGGGTATAGGGTGTAAGAATATTATGGTTATAGGAAGCAACTGATTTCAATCATTATTTCCAAAGGGTGTGCTCCCAAATATTAAGTTGATGGCCAATCATTTTGTCCAGTCAGTTTCTGGAGTTCTGTGTGAAATGAAATTTCTTCCTCAGATTTTGTTCCAGTGTTGTTCCAGTGCAAACTAAAGAAATAAACAAGTGAATACCAAAGTATTTGTAATTGCAACATTGTTCTGGGAGAAGTGGTGCATTTTATGAAACAAATGCACATGTAGTATTTTTGGCCATGACTAGATTTATTTATTCATCAAGTTATTACACAAAAAAACTGGTGTGCTTGTGCATATCTTACAGCAAAAGGTGACTGGTCCAGGCTTGTCTAGTGCTGATTGGGTGTTGTGTCCTGAAGAGCTAGCCAGTAAATTCAACTCTCATACAAAGGCTATCATCATTAACAATCCCAATAATCCAATAGGCAAGGTGAGTTTTCTCTACTTGTCTTCCAGAAGAATATTTAATAGCTTTATTTCATTGTTTATTGTGCATTTAAATAACCACATTTATCAATGATTGGTTTCAAATAATATCATATAAAAATAAAAAGACGAATAATCTCACTGTTTATTCCGTAGATCTTCCGGAGGGAAGAGTTGCAGATGATAGCTGACCTGTGTATAAAGCATGATGTTATTTGCTTCAGTGACGATGTGTACGAGTGGCTTACATACGATGGTGCCCAACATATTAAAATAGGTAAGAATTAAAATTCCTGTGAATTTTGAGACATTCATTGTAATTTTTAAAATGTAGATTTATAATAGTGTATGACAACATGGTATATAACTGTTGTTTTTTTAATCAAGGGTGTTATGCATGATGCAATAATCAGGGTTAATGAAAGGTATTTATTGACCTGAAACGGCTGAATTGTTTACCTTCCTCTGTGTTTCGAGTGCAGCAAGCCTTCCAGGCATGTGGGAGCGTACCATCACTGTTGGCAGTGCAGGAAAGAGCTTCAGTGCTACAGGATGGAAGGTAATAGAGGTAGAATGTATAGAATAAACCATTGTTTGTAATATCGTAGCATGAGGCTGACATGTACCATATGTTCAGGTAAAGACACCGGTGCAGTTTGCATTTTTAAAACTGGGATGGGTTGATCGTCTGTGACATTGCTGCTTCAGAATTATGTGGTTATGTAAACCTGTGGTTTTAATCGTTTTACTGTGTTTGTTTCATAAATAGAAGGCTTTTCAGACTTTGGTAGTGTGTCAGCACAGTGTAGAATGTTCAAGCCCAAGCACCACCAAGCTGCCACTGTTGGGTCCTTGAGCAAGGCCCTTAACCCTCAACTGCTCAGTTGTATAAAAATTAGATATATGTAAGTCACTCTGGATAAGGGTGTCTGCCAAATGCCATAAATGTAGAACGCCTATTGGGGATATTCTTAAAAATGGCTGCCGTGTTGGTGAATGCATTTCCTGATTTTATTTTCTAACACGACTTATGTATATTTAAGGTGGGTTGGGCAATAGGGCCACAACGCCTACTGAAACACCTGCAAACTGTCCATCAGAACTCCTTATACCACTGCCCCACTCTCAACCAGGTAAAAACCCACCAAAGAACATATTTCATGTAGTCTCTTTACTTTGTATGTGTCTGATAGTAAGGAATCCATAATATAGAGGGCATTAAGAAGTTTGAGTTAACCATATTACTGAATAAATCTATGGCAAGATATAGAGTGAATACATTCATATGATTATGACTATATCCATGATTATACAAGTCAGTACAATCCAACAAGTCACTCAGTCTTAATCATGCTTATTTGTTTGTCAAATTTACATATTAACCATATTTGTAGGAGGCTGTTGCTGTGGCATTTCAGAGGGAGTATGAAATGTTTGGCACAGAGCAAAGCTACTTCAAACAGCTACCCACACAGCTCCAGGAAAAACGCCTCAGGCTGGCCGAGTGTCTGAGGAGCATAGGGCTACAACCTTTCCTGCCCGAGGGTGGCTACTTCATGATGGCAGACGTCACGTCCCTGAGTGAGTCCTAGTTTTCAAACGTATACATGTACAGCCAAGTGAAAAATTAATCTTCATACTAGACATTACAAGGACTACATTAAGAGCTAATAATCAAAGTCTAAAGCAACCAATGGAAAAAAACCTGTATCATATAAAATGTACTGTATCATAAGTTAACCACATAGTATCTTACTTAGCACTAAAAGGACGGTAGCTTGGTAGGAGCAGTAGCTTTGTGAACAGTGGACACGGACTATTCAGACACATGCCCTGTATTAAATCTGACATGTCTCTACTGTAGAGGTTGACCTGAATGACCCAAGCTCCAAGGACGAACCCTACGACTACAGATTTGTCAAGTGGCTTATTAAAGAGAAGGTAGGTATACAGCACAGAACTTTCACCTTTTCAAAGCGACACCTGTTATTTATTGTAAAATGTTGGTGTATGTTCTTTCAGCGTTTGGGTACGATCCCTGTATCTGCGTTTTACAGCGAAGAGGGGAGAGCAGAGGTTCAGAATTTCGTTAGATTCTGCTTTGCCAAGGTAATTTGTCACGTAAGATATTGGACACTGTATGTCCAAAAGTATGTGGACACCCGACCCCTCACACCTTTACAAGAACCTTAGATAAAAATTTCGGAAGAACACAATTTTAGAATGTCTTTGTTTGTTGAGCAATACAATACATTCCCTTCACTGGTACTACGGGGTCTAAACCTGTTCCAGCACGACAGTGCACCTGTATACAAATATATGTTCATAAAACATTTAGTTTGGTGTATAAGAAAAGGAGAGCCCTGACATAAATCCATCTGAACACCTTTGGAATGAATCTGACATCACTGCCTGGCCTCATTAATACTCTTGTGGATGGATGGGCACAAATCTCCAGAGCCACACTACAAAATTTAGTGGGAAGCTTTCCTGGGATGTGATAAGATGTGACAAGCACTAAATTAACACCCAGAGATGTTCAACAAGCCATCCCCGGGTGGGGCGGTCTGGGTCCTTTCTGTGTGGAGTCTGCATGTCCTCCCTGCGTCTGCGTGGGTTTACTCCGGGTACTCCGGTTTCCTCCCACAGTCCAAAGACATGCATGTTAGGTTGATTGGTGTCTCTAAAGTGGCCCTAGTGTGTGAGTGTGTGCGCCCTACAATGGATTGGCGCCCTGTCTAGGGTTGTTCCTGGCTAGGCACCTGCTCTCCTGTAACCCTGTAACATTCATTCATTCATTTAAGAAAATGAATGAATGAATAAATGTTCAACAAGCCCATATGGGTGTAATAGTCGGGAGTCTACATATTTTTTGGCCAACTAATACACAAAAAATAACAAGAATAATACAGAAAAAAGCTATTGGTGCACTTTATATATTAGCTAGTCAAGTATATTAGATATCAACTCACTCGTGTACCTTTCCAGTGCCTTGTAACTTACTGTGTAATCTTTTTCCTGATAAATTCTTTATGTCATGAGAGATCTATGTGCAGACAGGATGACCAATCAGATTTCATCATGCTGGGACATTTAATGCTCCTACAAAATTCATATTGTCTGTCTTTTTCTTTATAAAAAGGATGACTCCACCCTCAAAGCAGCTGAAGATATTCTGAGACAGTGGAAAGACCAGATGGAATAATGTGATGCTGTCCAAAATGGGCTTTACAAGTCAAATTACTCACAAATAACATTATAGAAGAATCTTGTTATAGAAATTAAACAGTGTTGTTTAAAATCATGGAGGTAAATCTTTGGCCATTTGTTTTTCTTCTTCTCTGTCTGTAGATATATTTTACTTATACAGTACCGTGTCAAAAGTACAGTCATCTTTGTCAAAACCCAGCTAAACTGGTTAGGAGTAAACCTCAGGGCATGTGTTTACCCAAGTCACTCAGTTGTAGCTGGTGTTAATATCATACAGTTTAACTGCCATGGAAATCTTCATTCAAATGATCATCAGTGAATATAAATTTAATATGACTATATTCCTCCACCCACTCTGGTTAACATTAAATTACTGTTATATAGTTAGCATTGATTTGGAGAGACATACAGTATGCTGCCATCAAGATGACTCCTCGACGTATCTTTCTCTTTTTGTGTTGCAGGTATCAGTGTTTAAATTTGTTTATATTCAACAAATAGAATTAAGATCATCATTGGGAATCTTTTCTTTCTCCATTTGTCTGTTAAATAAAGCTTCAACTGAATGAACACATTACAGATTTCAGTTTTTATTGCATTTTTAAAAAGTGTTCCAACTTTTCTGGAAATGGGGTTTGTACTTTCCACTGCACCACTGTTCCACCAAAGTAGTGTGTGATGTTATAATAGTTTTGGCCTCCTTTTGTGGCCAATACAGCGTCAATTCGTCTTGGGAATGACATCTACAAGTCCTGCACAGTGGTCAGAG
>JAOVYV010000029.1:9068237-9083769 GCA_025674545.1 Hassar affinis
TTGGTGTCTCTAAAGTGGCCCTAGTGTGTGAGTGTGTGTGTGCCCTACGATGGATTGGCGCCCTGTCTAGGGTTGTTTCAGCCTTGCGCCCTAAGCTGCCGGCTAGGCTCCGGCTCTCCCGTGACCCTGAAAAGGAATAAGCAGTCAAGAAAATGAATGAATGAATAATATAATATAATATTACTGTTATTAATAGTAATAACAATAATATTATTAATATTAATATTTATGTGTTATATTAATAATATTATTGTGTGTGTGTATTAAATAATTATGTGTTAAAGGTGTAATATTTTCAGACGTTGATGTTGAATAATAATTCAGATGTCATGAAAGAGAACTGTGCACTAGTATCAATTCAAATTAGTTCCACTGGACTTAAAAAAAATTACTCAAAATAATTTTCTATTAGCCAGGCTCCATAATAGATCTACAAAAGGTGAGCTGCTTCGTGTCACTTCACAGTGGAGAGAATTCTATGTAAAAGTTTTATCATCCAGTGAGTAGTTCTGTGGGTTGAAATGCCTTGCTGTCGGGAGAGGTCCACAGAGAATGGCCTGACTGGTTTGAGCTGACCGAACGGCTACTGTAACTCAGATAACTACTCTGTACAAGTGTGGTGAGCAGAAAAGCATCTCAGATTGCACATGTTGAATCTTGTGGCAGATAGGCTACAACAATAGAAGACAATGTCAGATTTCACTTCTGTCTGTTCCAAGAACAGAATGTTGAGGCTGCAGTGAACACAGACTCACCAAACCTGTACATCTGAAGACAGGAACAATTTAGTCTGGTCTAATAAATCATAATTTCTGCTGAGGGGCACAGATGGTAAGGCCAGAATTTGGTCCCAACAGCATGAATGTTTGGACACAACCTACCTTGAGTGAACAGTTTTAGCTGGTGGAGGTGGTGTAATGGTGTGGGGAATATTTTCTTGGCACACTTTGGGCCCATTAACACCAATCAATCATCGCTTGAATGCCACAGCCAGAATATTGGAGTGTTGTTACTGACCATGCATGGCTTCATGGCCACAATTGGCTACCACCAGCATAATAATGCACCATGTCACAAAGCAAAAGTCATCTCAAAGTGGTTCATGAACACAATATGTTCAGTGTTCTTCATTGTCCTTCCCAGTCACTGGATCTAAATCAAGTAGATCAGCTTTGGAAATGTGGTAGAACAGGATATTGAAGGAGATGAAAGTGCACCTGAAAAATTAGCAAGAATTCTGTGATGCACTCATGTCAACATGGACCAGAATCTCAAAGGAATGTTTCCATCACCTTGTGGAATCCATGCAACAGGAACTGAAGCTGTTTTGAGAGCAAAGTAAGGCACTACCCACCATTAGTATAGTAGTCTTTGGTGAGTGTATTAGTGCCTGGTTTCCATCAGATGAGTAATTCTACAACAATACAAATTACTGCAACCTTCTTAATGGCGGCTCTGTGTCTATATGAGTGGGTCAAATGGAGGTTATAGTCTCCTTAGAGAACACCTTGAACATCTTGGCTATAAAACCAAACATAGTCAAGTGTGTGTGGCGTGGGGAGGTGTTTCGTGGATGTCTGCCTAGACCACCATGAACGCTCTGCTCCTGTCCTTCCATATCAAACACACAACAGTTGAAAGACAGGAGGCTGCTTTATGAGAAAGTGGTCCACTTAGAGCTGGTTTATTTTCCCCATAAAGTGCTTTTCTCTTCAATTCAACTACAATTTATTTTACAGTGGTTTTAACAATACATTTTGTCATGAGCAACGGAAATCCAAGGAGGATCTCTCTGAATGGACATGGAACCAAAAGGGAACCCAAAATATTTGGAGTGACACTGGATAATTGGATTATGAAGCATTAGTCTTCTACTGTATACTCTCAAGTCAAGTGTGTATGTGTGTGAGTTCAAATGATGTTTATTATGAACATCATAGTCTTTATTATGTAATAAAGACTATGATGTTCATAATAAACATCATTGAAAAATGAAGTGAATTTTTTAGGGTTTTTTTTCTTTTTTAGAAAGTGTCCCAACTTTTTTTCCAAAAAAACGATGGATTGGCGCCCTGTCTAGGGTTGTTCCTGCCTTGCGCCATATGTGGCCGGCTAGGCACCGGCTCCCCCGTGACCCTGAAAAGGAATAAGCGGCCAAGAAGATGAATGAATGAATGCCTGCAACACACACTCAAGTTGGGACAGAGGCATGTTTACCACTGGGTCACATAATGTTTTCTTTTAATTGTTTGGGAATTGAAGATACCAATTGTTGCAGCTTTACAAGTGGAATTTTTGCCCATTCTTGCTGAGCTGCTCAACAGAACATGGTCAATCCTGTCTGATTCAACTCTTCATCACACGCCATACATTTTCAATAGGAGACAGATCTGGACTGCAGGCAGGCTTGTCAAGCAATCACAGGCTATGTGTACAAAGCCATGCTGTTGTAACTAGTGCAGAATGAGGCTTGCCATTCTGTTAAAAGACAGTTAAAAGACGTCTGTTAAAAGACGTCATCTTGACGGCAGCATACGTCTCTCAAAAATACCAGTATAAGCCTCTGCATCAATGGTAACTTGCTATTAACGGCACCCCATGCCATCACAGATACTGTTTCTGCACTTTTTATTGGAAGAGTCTGGATATTCATTTTCATCTTTGGCACACAGAATCCGACTTCCGTTTTTCCCAAATACAAGTGGAAACGTGGACACGTCTGACCACAGAACATTTCCACTGTCAGTCCATTTTCCACTGTCGGCATTTTCAGTCCATCTCAGACAATTTGATCTCAGAGAGCTCGCTAGTGTTTTTGCACAAAACCTGTTACAACTGTTAAACTGCTAACTGTGGAACCTTCCAGAACAGGTTTACTTGTATTCCTTGTCTTATTTTGCCTCTGTTTCAACTTTTTTAAAATCTATTTCTGTCTATCTATTGCATGGATCAATTTCTAAATTTCTTTATATTTAAATAGAATTAAGTTTGTCATTGAAAGCACTGAAAATCTTTTCTTTGTCCTTTTATTTGTGAAGTAAAGTTTCATGTGAATTAAGAAATGACAGATTTCAGTTTTTATTGCCTTTTCACTTTTCTTTTATAGCAGCAGTACTTAGGCACAAGTCTACAGTATCCAGGTGCGATTAACCGCCGAAGCCAGGGTGACTCTTGGTTTAAACTGTTTATATAATGTGTTTACGGCATCCGTATGAGATCATCCACAACTCCTGAAAAACAGTACAGTTCAGTCTTACATGGTTCAATGTCTCAGTACTGCTGTTAGTTCTGTTTAATATCCTCAAATGGCTTTTCCTTCTTCTTCTTGTTCTAGCCTCCACTTTCTGGCTGTGGGATTTTAGCAATGAGAGCATGTGAAGTAATAAAACAATGGAGTGCTGACTGTATAAATATAATGTATCCAGGTGGAGAAATAATCTTCTCACCAGAGAATAGGGTGTCTGAATTCAGGCCCTAGTAAATAAAACTGTAAAATATATTTCTTTTAGTTCCTGGATTAAACAAAGCTATGAAAACCAAGCTGAAGTTGGTGATTGGTTAATCATCAAAAAGGGAGGCGGAATTTCCTGATCTGTGGTTTATGTAGTCTTTTAGGGGACAAAACTCAGATTATTTGACCATTGCTGCATTTTTTTGTAGTGAGTGCAATTTAAATCAATTCAGTTTTATTTATATAGAGCTTTTAACAATGGACATCGTCCCAAAGCAGCTTTATAGACACATAAAATCCAGACATACAGTAACTACTTAACTGAGGCCAAATGAATGCAGGAAATCTGCATATTATCAGGTTATTTACAATAAAATTATAAACATATTCACTGTAGTATAAACATCTTCTTTTGCACAAATGTGGATTAAATAATGAATTACAGTATATTGCAAAAAGTCAAAGGACTGTTGTCACAGCAATAGTTCCTAGTGAAAGGTATTTTTGTGCCGTGTTGTATTTCATTTCACAGGCTACAGTAACATAAACTGTGTGGTGAACTGAGTGTAAGCAGCCATTCAGACCACCCAGAACTCATGAAGGCCATGGTATTGTCCAACAACACACCAGCGGTATGCCTATTGACAGGATAGCATCCAAACACATTTGGCGTATCAAGACGGAGTTTAACATCAAAGAAAAGAATCTGGCATATAAACAGACAAACTGTGGTATTTTCTCACAATCTTGGCTTACCGAAAACTAAAGTAAAAATCAATTATCTCTGCAGTTTATAATATATTTAAAAGATAAATCCATTTTTTATAGAGTATCTGGTGCACTGCTTCCCTGTCCAAAAGCCAGCGCCAAGCTTTATACTTTCAGCAGACATTTTTATCAGCTCATAACTTATTCTCCTTCCCTCTTTCAAAGTAAGCAGAAATCCTCTCTTACTGCAAATTTCCAGCTTCCACCTCTGCATGTCTCGCCGACAGTCTGTTCCTTTCATTTCTTCCTTTTATCCGCTTTCTCCATCATTTTCTGCCTCTTCGTCTGATGACGTACACTGGACTCATGTTTTACTGTTCGCTGGAAATGACTCAGAATATAGACTGATGGAAAAAGTGAACCCAAGATACTTTAACTTTAATGTGATGCACACTTAGTGGCCACTTCATTAGGCACACATTGCTAATACCCCCTTTTGGTTGGACCCCTTTTGCCTTCAGAACTGCCTTAATTCTTTGTGGGATAGATTCAACGAGGTTCTGGAAATATTTCTCAGAGATATTTCTCATTTTGGATTTTTCCAAACTGATATGATAGCATCATACAATTTCTGCAGGTTTTTTTGACTACATATCCATGATGATGATCTCCTGTTCCAACACATCCCAAAGGTGCTCTATTGGATTGAGATCAGGTGACTGTGGAGGCCATTTGAGTAAAGTGAACTCATTGTCATATTCAAGAAACCAGTCAGAGATGATTTGAGCTTTGTGACATTATCCTGGTCATAAAGGGATGGACATGGTCAGTAACAATACTCAGGTAGACAGTGGTGTTTAAAAGTTGCTCAGTTGGTACTAAGGTGCCCAAGGTGTATTAAGAAAATATCCCCTACACCATTACACCACAACCAGCAGCATGAACCGTTGATACAAAGCATGCTTTCATGTGGTCTATGCCAAATTTTGACCCTACCATCCAAATGTTGCAGTGGAAATGTAGACTCATCAGACCAGACAACATTTTTCCAATCTTCTATTACCCAGTGTTGGTGAGCCTGTGTGAATTGTAGCCTCATTTGCCTGTTCTTAGCTGGCAGGAGTGGCACCTGGTGTGGTCTTCTGCTACTGTAGCCCATCTACTTCAAGGTTTGATGTGTTGTGCATTCAGAGATGCTCTTCTGCATTCTGCTTGGTTGTAACAAGTGGTTATTTGACATACTGTTGCCCTTCTAACAGCTCCAACCAGCCTGTCCATTCTCCTCTGAACTCTGGTATTCTCTGTAAACCCTACAGATGGTTGTCTGTGAAAATCCCAGTAGTTCAGCAGTTTCTGCAATACTCAGACCTTCCAGTCTACCACCCAGTACCATGCCACCTTCAAAGTCACTTAAATCACCTTTATTCCCCATTCTGATGCTTAGTTTGAACCTCAGCAGGTTGGTTTGACCATGTATACATGCCTAAATGCATCGAGTTGCTGCCATGTGATTGGCTGATTAGATATTTGCATTGACGATCAGCTGAACTGGTGTATAAGTGGTGTACTGGTGCATAAGTGTGCACACCATTTTATAATGGGGTATGTGAGTGTGCTCTGAATTCACTGTTCACATTCAAACTCATGTTCAAAAGTAATTATCCTCCATTTGTCATGAATGAAGTGATTCTGATGAACTCCAAATAAAGATCTGCTGTTTCTGTAGGATTTTCTTGATTGAAGTTTTTTTTCTGATTCTGTTTTTCTCCTTAAACCATTTCTATTTGGTTTTCACTCGAGTTGTATTGGTTGCTATGTCAACATTAAAGGTGGGAAAAGATCTGCCAGGATTTATGATTTGGTTTTATTTTTTTTTTACATCACAATAAATCTGCCACTGTACCACTACAGTATACAGCGTTAAATGTGGTTACTAGGCATCGAAACTGTTTTACGTGAATGCGCTCTGAATGTTTCTTTTCACATTCCAAATAACATGCCACATAAATGGACTGACTATGCTGAAGTGCCCTATGATTTATATTTGTGATGCTCTTGCTTGACATCTGTGTTTATTTCCACTGAACTCAATAAGTGGTTATGGATAATGAATTTTACCTTGAAGCAATATACTGAGCATTTTTCTTCACTGATGAAAGCTCTAGAAACAGCAGTCGCACTCTGTGAGATCATTTCCCATAGGAGACGTTTCTTCAGGACTCTTGGCGCAAAAACAGCCATTCAAATTCCCTCCTGAAAGCCAGTATAAGTAAGGAAGTGTGTCGAGTTTGGGGTTTACAATAATTTCCTGATCGGTGGAGCTGTATATTGTTAACATTATGGATTGTGATTCGTTCTGTGCTGTTGTGGTTTTGCTCCAGTGCGCTCTGGTTATTGTGTTGTTTTAGGTGAGTATTGCCTTACTTCTTCTAACATTCTCTCTCTCGTCACCTCACCACTTCAGTCATGACTTTATTTCTTGAGCTAAGCTCTTGACCTGGTTCCCAACCACCTTCTCTGCATCCACTCAGTCCTGCTTTCATGTGTATTTTGCGGAACATAAATGTCTTTCTTGGCCTGCATTCCTGGTTCCTGGTTTCTTTGTGGGATATGAAGGGATTTTCCTGTGGGAACAAAAGCACCTCTGTCTGACTGCCCTGTCTCTCTAAGTTAGGTGTGTGTTTCTGTCTCAGTATGTAAGAGGCAGGAGAAAAGCAACCTGGCTAACCACAAACTACAAAATTTATTTCAAACATGTCACACTTTCATGTTCCCGGCCTTAACAACGAGTGTAAATTATGGCTAATTGTTAACCACATGAAAATAAATCCTGTCTTCAAATGTGGGCAGCAGGAGGATTTTGATGAAGTATTTGACCACCAATTCCTTATACAGACACACGTCTACCTACTAGTAATACAATTACAATGCTCTGTGTGTGAATATAATAAAAACTGTAATATGTAAACAATTTAAAATAATGTTTTTTGTTATGTGGTTAAGTAATGTGGAGAACAAAAAACTAGACCCCTGGTTGCCAGTGTGTATAGTCATTGTCCAGTGTGTATTCTCCAGTCGGGATTTTGGGTAGCCACTGGCTCTGTGTGACACTGAATGTAATTCTGTGTGACGTATCCATGATGGTGCATGAATCATATGTCAAAAACTATGCATCAGTTACTATTACAAGCTTACCAGGGTGACCTGGGACATGGAACACCATGTTTTGGAGAATATACTTTCACTATTAACTCAGTAATCATTAAATTCTTTTGTACTGCAGTTTTTACAGTTATTTTAAACATCTCTGTACAGGAAGTGCATTTTTTTTACTTTACAGCACTGCAGTTCTATAGTATAGTGACAACTCTGGTATTGTGGTACAGGAACTGAAATGAGCTCTGCTTCCTTAGATGAGAACATGCTCAAGACAGATCAATAGCCTTTAAAAAAATCATTTTCCATCAACATTTATTGCATCATCTCTTTATGGGTAACCCATGTAGTTCACTCAAGGGGAAACCTACAGACCAATTCAAAATAAACTTCCAAATAGGTTGCTGCGACTGCTACTTTTAACTCCCTCCTATACTTTTTTCTCTCATTTACCCATCCACACTTTCTAACCAGCCAAGGATTAAAAAAAAAAGTTCTTTGTTAAGTCACAAATCAAGTATAACAGTTAACAATTGGGCAAACCAGGCTCTAATCAGCTAATCTACTCATGCCATCCATATGATAGTGGAATGTTTTGAGTCCTTTGCATTTGCAAAATGTTTTTTATCCACTCGGCACGGTTTTAGAACTTATCTCGTCCACACGGGTTCACAAAAAATTGTTGAAAGTGCCGCAGTGTGTATGTCAAGGTGGCAGCATAAGTTTGCCACCCAAATATAAAGTACATACGCCACAGAAGAACACTATGCATAACATAAATGTAGCCTACAAGTGTAAGTCCAGATCTGTGCACTGTGCAGAAAAATAAAGCAATCCATAAGTTCCAGGATTTTACCTATTCCGATGCACTTTGATCACACAACCGGCTGTTGGGATGTGCTTGTTCCTGGAAATATCTTTTCACTTTGTGCCTTTCTTCTCCAATGTGGTGTGTGCAAACAAGTATGCCATGCGCTAGGTTGGGCTGTGTCACCATTGTTTTCAAAAGTTTCTGTATTCGCCTGTCCACACTGATGTAATGGTTACTGCAACCCTATAGCCCGGCACGTTCGCTCAGGTCAACAGATCAGTGTCTCCTTGCTGTTCTGAGGACAGTGACAAAATGCAGAGGTGATCGCTCTTTTTCCGTGGCGGGATCTAAACTGTGGAACAATCTTCCCTTGGACATTAGGCAGAGTTATTCCCTGTCTTTAAGTCTCACTGGCTTTTAATTCAGTTTAATTCACTTAATTTATTTTACATGTTGGTTGTTTTTGCTGTTTGTTGCTTGTTTTTATATTTGTTTTTGTCTATATTATGCTCTATGTTATTATGTTTTACTCTTTCAGAATGTGTGCAGCACTTTGGTTGACGCTGTATAAGTATATAAATAAAATGGATTGGATTGGATTGGTTATGCTTGTAAAAACTTCCCCTGCAGAACCTGGTATAAATCAATTACAGTTTCAGGTCCCAAAAATGCTGTTGTTGTGTTAACAACAAAACACACAAAAAACTTTTCGTTTTTGCAAAAATGCTGTTTTCACCATTGTTGTGTGAACGGGGCCTAAGTGTCACAATATCTGTCACAGCTACATTAAGCATTACAACTGCTCAAAGCTCATGGGTGCTGCATTCCAACAGGGGAAGTTCCAAACATTTGCTCTGTACGGTGCAACATATGGTTTTCATATCCAGAGCTTAAAGTGGCCCCTTTTGGTGCAGTCCAAAAACTTATTCAGAAACATTTGCTTAAGCTATGAAACAAAAGCAGACAGTTAAACAAATAGTGCAGCAAAAGAAAGGATGATAGATTATTTGCGGCTGTTTCTATTAAGACACAGATAGAATGCACAATCCAGGCTGTTTTGGCAACTTTTTCACCTCCATGCCTTTTGGGAGCCTTTTGGATGAGGGAGGGTATTGTGAATCCATTTTTGGCAGCGAGGATCCAGTGTGTGTAATCAGTTGTGACAGCAATGGAGACGCTGAGGCTGTTGGCCCACCAGCGAGAGACTAGACGACTCATACGTCTTTTTTTTTTCAGCAAAATTGGCATCCCGTTCTGGAATTGTTATTATACATCGTTTCCTGGAGCCGCCACATCCGAGCGAGTCGTTTCAAAGGCAGGAGGGAGTGAGAAAGTGCGATTATAAACTGCACTAATGATCATTCTCTACTTAACAAAAATGCGAGTAATTAAATATGCTCTTTTTTGTATTACTTTTATTAATTATTATTATTTTTTATTTAACTAGTCGCTTCTCCTAATGATCATACCACATCATTTGGCTCACACTTCAACAATACAGAGGGTTCCAAGTCCAGGTCCAGTCCAGGACCTCATCCCTACAGGAATTTGTATGTTCTTTCTTCCAACACACCAAACTAGGCGCCTTGGTAAATAGCTGATTAGCTCAGGTGTGGTAAGTGAGGCTACATCAGGGGTGTCCAATCTTTTCCACAAAGGACTGGTGTGGGTTCAGGTTTCCCTTCCAGTCAAGCAAAACCACACCTCATTCCACCTGTTTTTAATCAATGGATCTTGACTTTCAGTAGTGTGTGGCTTCTGCTTGGTTAGAAAGACTGGACACCACTGGACTACATGATTGAGGGCATTTTGTCTGTGGCTTAATGAAATAGCTGGATGGCCTGGTTTTGGATTTTCCCCCATTTTAAAGCTGTTATCAGACAAGTTTACATGCTCAATCTTGCTCACAAATAATTAGGTCATAGATTTAAATGCATGCTTGTGCTTGTTGAACTTCCCAGTCTTTGTCTCTCATTAAAAAGACAAAG
This sequence comes from Hassar affinis, assembly GCA_025674545.1. Taxonomy (NCBI): domain Eukaryota; kingdom Metazoa; phylum Chordata; class Actinopteri; order Siluriformes; family Doradidae; genus Hassar; species Hassar affinis. The sequence continues at coordinate 9,078,352 of JAOVYV010000029.1, forward strand.
AAGTTTGCCAAAGAAAGTTTTCTTACAGAAATGTTGTGATGGGGATAAGACTATCTATTTCAAGTCTGACTCAAGACCAAGACCTTAAAGGGTTGAGTCTGAGTCAAGACCAAGACTTTGGGATTTCTGGAAAAAAGTCTGTTTTCGCCTTCATTGCTAACATTACATATATAAAATACACAGCACCAGTCAATACATTGTGAATTAAATGATTAATTTTATTGTTTTTTGAGAGTAAGAGAAATTAAAAGTTGTATTATTATAACTGGGCTGGGGGGAAACTCTCCCTCTTGTGTCCATCATACATATATCACTCTTGACATTGTTGAATTGCTTTCACTCCTGAGACAAGACAGAGTAAGAGGTCAGCGTTGAGACCATACTCTAGTACTACAACAGCATAGAAATGAATTTTACTCAGTATGGAATTGTGTATCTGGAAAGCCTTTTGAGGATGTGTAAATAACCTGGCCTGATCCTTGCTTGACAGCAGTGTAACTGGTGTGTATTGTTTTTCTGCTGGGAAAATGCTGACCTGTTATATGTTATCTTATCTTGCAACTGGGCACTGAACTTCCTTCCTTGGCTTAGGATTGAGCAGCTATAGGATTCCTGAATCCATCTGATGGCTTGTTAATGATATCATACACTGATCAAGCATAACATTATGACCACCTTCTTTTCTCTACACTCATTGTCCATTTTCTCAGTTCCACTCACCATATAGCTGCACTTCATAGTTCTACAATTACAGGCTGTAGTCCATCTGTTTCTCTACACACTCTGTTAGTCCCCTTTACTCTGTTCTCTAATGGTCAGGACCCCCATAGGACCAGCACAGATCAGGTACTTTGGGTGGTGGAACTGAGCAAATGGACAATGACAATGAGTGAGAAATGGAAGTGGTCATAATGTTATGCCTGATCAGTGTATATCATGCCATTCATGGGCGATATTGTAACTCAAAAAGCTTATAACTGTCAGTTGGGATGACTTGTAACAATTATATTGCATTGCATATTTATTATGGGGTTGACTCTAAATCTGTACTCTCTGTTTTCATACAACTGTAGTACAATTAAGATGGAAAACAGCTGCCTGGTCGAGTGTTCAAGTTGTATAACAAGTGGGAGATTTCTCACTCATTGCAGCTCTGGCCAGCTGTCAAAATGATGACACTGTGGTAATTCTACACTCCGTCTTGTTTCAAAACCCATTAAAGTTCATGTAGGACCAAATGAACTTTCCTAACTCTCTCTTTCTGTCACACATTTTCCGAAACCTTTCAGAGTAATTCTTTATCCCACATCGCTAACAGTATTTTCCACTGACTCGAAATTGCAGGCCCGAATCACTTCTCAGCCAATAATACTAAACAGAGAGCCGCTTCAGGTGAATTTTAGAGCTCACTTTCAGGAAAGTGGCATCTATTGAAAAAGTCATCAGGAAATAATGATCATCATATCTTTCATTTGATGTAAGATGGTGAAATTTCTACCACAGCTCATATAAAAAATCCTCTATAGATCTTATAGATGAATGCTGTATGTTTTATGGACAACAGAATGCCCACGTTTCCTGTAATGATGACGCATTTTAGAGTGAACCTGAATATGCAAATATAGAATAGTGTTCTGATTGGTTTCCATCAAGCATGGGCTAGGATGTCTGCTTGTTGAAAGCTACACATAGGAGAAGGAGGTGAAAACAACATGATGTTTTTTGTTAATATTATTACGACAGCCGCATCGGCATTACAGTCGTACAGTTTCTTCTTCTTCTGTTTTCATTCTCTTTCCTTTCATCAATGATATCATATACTGAGACTTTATCTTTATAATCCACCAATCCATCATGAAACCATGAGATTGTTATGATTGTAGCCCCACATGTCTGATACGGAATATAACATATGTGTTTCTAGGTGTCCTTTGAGCCTATGTGGTAGTGCCCCCTGAATTGGGGTAACTTTTGAGAAACAGCCTGAAAAACATTTGGCCTAAAATGATGAACTTTATATGGCAAGTTGGCCTCTAGAACAATTCATCATTACAATTCATCTAAAGAGCAGTGCCACCTAGTCACAGTCTATGAACCTACTGATGTGCCACCCTACACCAGACCACTTTTGATCATCTTCTTATAAGAGTATATCCTATTGTGTTTTATTTCTTTCATGTATCTCATCCACACATGCATGTACAAGGAGTAAAAATAATAAGATGATAGAGATGAAGTCAATACTACACAATATCCCCAGGGGTGTTAAATAGCAAGGTTCAATGTGATGTACATATGTCCTCATGATAAAAAACTAGCCATTGCGTTTGACATGCAAAACAAGTTTATTCAGCTGAGAAGCATTCTATATAATTCCTGAGTGATCACATGATCACATCGCAAGACAGCACAGGATTCAGTCTCTGATCCTTTCTTGTCATTTTTAGATTAAAAATAGTCTGAGTGATCCTTGGGTGGAGTCATCTTGCATTCCTATGGTTCTGTCATCTTATGTGAAATTTAAGAATATGCCACTCTGCTATAACTTGAAACAAAACGGCTCTGTCTTATACGTTTCAGACCTCAGCTCGGGATAGTTATGTTGGACGTACTCCACAATTTCCAAAACCTGAGGAATGTCAGTCGTGATTAAGCCAGGGGCAATTTTGTGAAGGACATGTTGTCCCTTTAACCTCCCCAAACTAGTTATGATGGAGGAAAGTGAAGACGGATACCTTCTGTACTGGTGTTGGAGAGCTATATGTTGTATAAGTAACCTAGTGACTGAAGAGCCTGGTCTGCTCGCGTGGACAGTTGCAGAAAGAAGAAACTAGATGACATGTGAAGATCCCTGCTGTTCCTTAGACATTCACTTACATTCTCTTCAACCCTAAAACTGTAAGTGTGCTGTTATTATTATGATAATCTTACTTTAGGGATTTCAGTTTAGGACTACATATCAGTACCTCTGCCAGCTCACTATTTACTGCATGTGTGTGTGAGAGAGTCTGTCTGTGTGTGTGGCCATGGGTATGACATACTCATTTGTGCCTGTGTAAATAACGGCTTTTGGTGTGTGGGGAAATCAGCATGTAGATGAGGCTGTTTCAGGGTGAGAAGAGAAGGGAAGAGGGTTACCATGTGTTGCAACAGCTGCCAATTCACTTTGCAGGGAGCCAAACCAACCATATTGGTTCAAAGGAGCCCCTTGTGCTGTCCAGCCTATGGCTAGATACCAAATGTGATGGAGAGGGAATGTGGGAATGTCTGCAGAATCAACACCTTACTGGGCCACAAGAGTTTCTATGCTTTCAGGGTACAAATCCTATTGCCGCTACTTAATATATAGAAATATGAAACTGTTCTTGAAGATGAAGTTTTGCAAGAAGGGGAAATGGGCAAGCGTAAGGATCTTGAGTGACTCTGACAAGGGCAAAAATGGTGATGGCTGGATGACTGGATCAGAGTATCTCCAAAACAGCAGGTTTTGTAGGGGGTTTCCAGCATGCAGTCTTTAGTACCTACCAAAAAACTTGATGCGGGTTATGACAGAAAGGTGTCAAAACACACAGTGCATCACAGCTTACGGCAGCTGCAGCTGCGTAGTTACAGTCCAGTCATGCTGACCCCCTGTACACTGCCAAAAGTGCTTACAATGGGCACATATGCATCAGAACTGGACCATGGAGCAATGAAAGAAGTTGGCCTGGTCCCATGATTTATGTTTTCTTTTACATCATGTGGATGGCAATCTGGCGGATGCAGTGTGATGATCTGGGCAATGTTCTGCTGGGAAACCTTGGGTCCTGGAATTCATGTGGATATAATGTTCACACATACCACCTACCTAACACACAACTCTATTCTCTAATGGCAGTGGTCTCATTCAGCAGGATAATGCTCCCTGCCACACTGCAAAAATAGTTCAGGGATGGTTTGAGGAACATGTTCAATTTCAATTCAATTCAATTTTATTTCTAAAGCGCTTTTAACAAAGGACATTGCCTCAAAGCAGCTTTACAAAGACAAGAAATCAGGACATGGCCTATAGGCCTTGTCCCCAACAGCTATCCCTAATGAGCAAGCCGGTGGCGAGGGTGGCAAGGAAAAACTCCCTCAAATGATAAGAAGAAGACACCTTGAGAGGAACCGGACTCAAGAGGGAACCCATCCTCATTTGGGTGAGGGTGTGAAAGGGTTTAGGGTGTTGACTTGGCCTCCAACTTCCCCAAGTCTCAATCTGATTGACCATCGACATGTGGGATGTGCTGAACAAACAATTCTGATCCATGGAGGCCCCACCTCACCACTTATTTGAATGATCTACTGATATCAATAGAAGTCCTTGATACAACAGCAAGCCTTCAGAGGTAGCTATATGAGGTCTGTCCAGAAAATATTGAGAATGAAATTCCTGTGCTCTGTAAGGCTTATGCATGGGGACGGTGGTTCAAGGTCAGTTAGAGAGGGATCTCAGATAAATGGTAGAACATGTTTCAGTTGCGTTATAGCCTTTAGCCCAGACATTTGTTTTTGTGAAACCCTGCTGAAGTGCCTCGTCACTGGAACGATGGAAGCCAGTTTGGAACAACAATACGCAGTCAAACACTGCATGGAAATCTGGAAAAATTCACAAACTCAGAATATACAGGGTGAGCCAGTGACTGGTGGACGAACAGTAGCTCAACCGATGCCATTTTAGTCAACTTGGAGCAGTGCTCAGCAAAACATTGCGCGTTCATTGTTGCAACTTTTTTTTTTAATGGCAACTCGATTGATTGCTACTCAATGGCCATTTTGCAGGTTCAATATTCCTTATCATGGTGCTGTGATATCTCAGAACACAATAAAAAATAGTTTTGCTAACAATGCTTCCGCCTTGAAAAAGAAAGCCACGTACAGTTCAAACGCCAAAAATGTTGAAAGCGTGTGTGCATCATTTGTCATAAGGAGTCCGCATCGTTCAGCTAGGAAAAGTTCTCTTGTTTTGGGAATTTCCAAATAAAAATAGATAGATGGATAGATAGATACTTTATTGATCCCCTGGGAGAAATTCAAGTACGTGAAACCGATCAACGTTCCTCTCCACTACTACTTTTCTTTAGTAAAAGGTGAAAGATTTATGCATGAATGAAGAGAAACCTGAGCTCAATGGTAAATTAAAAGGTTAGTGGTTGAAATTTCATTTCAGGATCATCAGGTCTCTCTGGCTCACCCTATATATATATATATCATCATCATCATGAGGACTGTGCAAAATTCCCTCCAAGATCCTGTGGGGGACCTAACAAGTATTAACTGGTACACCAGTTTTTCTGGTACTTCAGCGTATACTGTGCATATACAGGGGTTAGACAATGAAACTGAAACACCTGTCATTTTAGAATACAATAATTTATTAGTATGGTGTAGGGCCTC